>CM043112.1:59427477-59694977 GCA_023701765.1 Hylyphantes graminicola
AACTTTTCTTCTGAAATAGTTTATTTATTTGTAATATGTTGTCTTTCTGTTACTAAACTAAACTTATTATTTGAAAAAATTCAATTTAAAATGTTTCTTTTAAAGCTTCTAAAAAATTATTTCACTTAAAATTATTTGGTTAAGTATGATAATTGAAGAACTTAGAGTAAGAACACGCTAATTGACACATTTATTTATTTTAAATATCAATAAACATATTGTTCTCTCCTTTTTAGATACTAAATAAATAACAATAAATAAATAAAAATAAGTTCAAACATCTTTCATGAACGTTAAATTAAGTATATGTTTACCTTTTATAAGTGCCGTTTTTAACGTATTTTAGGGCAAACGAAAAACTTTTAAGCTCATTTAATCGTTTTCATCTTTTTGTCTCGTAGCACGTTCTTCCACTAGGGTCTTCAATTACTAGCTTGGAGATTTTTCATTTGCGAAATTAAAATTAAATCTATAATTAACGTTTGTTTTTTAGTATAAGATATACTTCGGAAAACACCTGCAGCATAATAGCAACAATCGTAAATTTTTTTTTTTTTTTAGTTTTAACGCGCATATATGAATTGGGCTAAATATAAGCCAAATTCCAGATTGATTCAAACAGTAAAATAACTATTCTCCGTTTGTGTTGCATACTTAAATCCCTAGTTATTGGCCATACTAACGTAGCCAGCATCGTGACAGCCGTACAGCAGCATGCCGTTCACCAAGCTGATGTCCTTGGTGTAAAACAGGGTGGATTGGCAATATCATCTAGAGGCAGAGGGAACTAAATTGCTACAGGCGTGAAAGGAGCTTAACACAGTAATCTCGGAGCAGCTTTGTCTTACAGCTAAATATTAAAGTTTTGAAACAATTTAAAAAAATTTTTTACGGATGTACAACCAAGTGGCTTGTGTAGAGTCCCCAAACCTACGGACGAAAATTTTTTAGGCTTTAAATTCCAGCAGCGATATTATAAATAAATGTTGATATTTAAGACAAAGTTATCTGCATGTTTAATTTACGTTTAAAAAATTTCCTTATTACTTTTAGACTGAAATTTTACCCAGTATTTAAAGCTAAAGTTAGTATTTTAGTATAATACAAGATCTCCTGCCTTAATAGGTGGATTTTATTATACTAACAATTTAATAAAAAATTCCCTGTCTGAATTTCATTCTTAGACTATTCAATTTAATCACACAAGCAACATTTTAATTTTTGAATAATGGAGATTAAGGAATTAATATTGTAGCACCAAGCACATTTTAACTTTAGGAATTTATAACAATGATAAATGCTTTTGAACAAAAAAAAACAAAAAAAAAAACTTACAGCTTGCTTGACAAATTACCGTTTATATTACAAATGAACACTATTTCAAATTATGTTGTCGACTTCGCATATGGAACGGGTAGCTAAATTAACACATGAACAATATTTCATATTATGTTGTCGACTTCGCTAGTCAAAATTGAAGATATGACCAAGAAAAATGACTTTATATTGTAACAAAGACTTATAACTAAATTCTCATCTCAACTTTTATTTGAAATTGTTTTAAGAACTTTTTTCTAAAAGAATTAATAAAAAAATTTTAAAATTTTGATTTGAATTTTTTTAAAATAATTTCTAATTAAAATTGAGCTAAAAATTTAGGAATAAGTCTTTGTTTGTACATATTTGTACAATATAAAGTCATTTTCTTGGACATTTCTCCAATTTTGACCTCAAGATTTGGCGCGCAAGACTAATCCCAATGTTTTCAAATTCAGTAAATAGTTTTATGCTTGCTGTCGTTTATTTTAATTTTGGCTAAAGTTTCATAAATTTTAAAATTTGTTTTATAATGAATAAATCTTATAGAATTACGTGTGAAAAAATCATACTTATATATTAAGTAGTTCAAAAATTACATGAAAGATCAAACTATGCTTCGTAACCTTCTTTGCACATTTTTAAGTCTCCTATGAGCCCTTAAATTTTATATATCTCCACTAAAGCAATTGCCTCTATTAAAATACCTCCGATAGAGATGTTAATAATTCGGTAGACTGCCGATCATACAAGTTTCCCTGCATGCGGCACTTCCTTGAATGCATTAAGGAAGCGTCTATTACGACAGATATGTTGCTGTTATGTTACAAGATTCCCCGAATCTTAACTATAAAATCAATTGATAAGTAGATTAAACAGCATACAGGGTTATAAGTAAAATGTTTGCAATCGAGCTAAACTTTGGCCACTGGTGACTGATCTCGTACTTTTGTGGTCAAGTAGTTAGAGCTTTGGTTTTAGTGGCGGTTCTTGAAGGATGGCTAAATAGCATAACACCACTAATTATTTTAATTATTTCGAAAAATAATGATCAAAAAGTATTATTAGGAAGATTGCAAAGATGAGGTATTAACTGCATACGTTTCCTGCAATTAAAGAATTAGCACATAAAATGTTATATGGGGGGGGGGGGGGGGGGGGGGGGAGAGGCGGTGAGTGCAGGGTATGGCGCATTTTGGCTAAATTCCATCAAAAGAAAACGGCCAAAAATATGTAATTGGAACAAATTTCAAAAGTCCCAAACTCGAACCATCAAGATAGTCGGGCGTTGGCTTGTTACTTGACTGTGGTTCTAAATTACTGCTCCCGACGTAAATAAATCAAGTGTTTAGCTCTAGTGCGACGATAATTCAATCTAGCCAAAGCCAAAAATGGAGATTGAATTATACGGGGATGTGATCGGGAGAGAAATAATGCAAAAACTTGGTTGTCAACATATTTTCGGTGATCGCTTCTGTTATGCACAAAAACAAACTACATGGCGAATGATTTGGCGCTTTGTTACATTGAATGAAATTAGTAAAACATTCATGAACTTTTCGCTTGAAATGAAATATTAAAACCATTCGTTAGATGTGTACTTCAGCATATAATTGACATTATTACAATTTTAATAACCATTTCATTTAAAGATAAAGTTATAGACACTTTGCACCAATCATTTCTAAAGACGTACGTGCATCGTTTCGTTTGGTGGATAAAATCGAGTTGGCGTCTTTGAGCTGGTTTCATCTGTATACACATTACACGTCTCCATCATATTTTTACTACATGACTCAAGTAAACATTTTTCTCCAACAGAGTAGCTGCTTTATTGTTGGCTTAGCTTTTTCCAGACTCGGCATATTAATCGGAAACATAGATTTAGAAAGTAGCAGATCTGCCCATATGGGGAAAGGTGAAGCCACTTATGAACCAGTATCCCATAATGCAGTTCGCAAGTCCTAGCACATGGCAAGCAGTACGCCACCAGATGGCACCTTGAGATAATACGACTAATAAAAATATATATTTAATATTAACTTATTAAAACTCTTACAATTTTGCTAGAATAAGTTTATAGCTGGATATGTATTGATAACTTCTGGCAGACATGAGGTACAAATTTATAAAATAAGCATATTAAAAATGTAGTTTTTATTGCATGTAACTCTTCGACAAAAGTTTTTTTTATGAACCAGTATCCCGTGATGCATTGCGAATGCATTGCGAATGTGGATTCGTCACACCATCGCGCGGTTTGTAATGCGTTGTACGGGATTGCGCAATCGATGGACATACCTGCTACTTTCTGTATCTATGCGTGGAAATGAGAGCCATTTTTTGTGGCACCATCTAGACAACTCTCGCTCAAACAAACTAGTGGTTGGTTGGTTGGTAGACATATATTTTCAGGCTTGTGTGCTTGGTCGCAAGGACCCGCTTATAAACCATCGTCAAGCAGGACAACACAAGACACACACAAACACATTGACAGATGTTGCCATCTGTCACCACCTCCGCAATTTTGACATGTCCCTGAAGGGGAAGGAAATTTTCTCCAGGGATCCAAACAAACTAGTCTTTCACGTTTTGATAAATGCTAGATATTAACTTTAGCACTTTAAGACCCCCGTTTCTATAGCACTTTAAGACCCCGTCAGATGGCTCTGATTTAAGTATATGAGACCAAATTTTAAGGTTTTAGCGAAAAAGTTGCTTTAAACAGCATCAACGCCAGCAACTCTTTCAAAACCACATAATTTTTATACAAATATCGAAAGGTACATGTCAGCTTCTTATCGGTATCGACATTTTTTAGAAAGCTTAAACATTCTCTTTTTTTCTAGCACGATCGTGATACCTCGGTCTTGAAGAGATAGCGGATTTGAAACTTTACAGTAAAAAAATATTTTGAAGTAAACAATAGAGATTGATGGACGAAAATTCGCTAAGTTGAAACAGTATAACAGCATATTGTCGATTGCTGTATACAGACCTGTTCTAGTGTAACGTCAATTTTTCCAACAAACATGCTAAGTTTCCAGATCTAACTAAGTACTAAGTAATAACAATGTTCTTGATTCCGGACGTCAAAAGAAAATTTAATCATCCCTCAAAAAGATCGACAATTGCAACTTATGACACGGAAATTCATATGACACGGAAATTCAGAAAGTTGTTAAAAATTGTCTTTTATTGTCGAGGTTGCCGGAGAGTTGGCAGGACCCTTTCTGACCGAGCTATTACGATCGTGCGGGTATAAAAGAAGAAGAAAATGTTTCTTAGACCACCTTTCTCAGATCTATGTCGTGTTCCTGCCACCGTCGAGTACGGTTGACTTCTCTGACTGCTCTTAGGCGCGCGCGGCTCCTTACCGTCAGCTTAGTCTGTTCCTGTTATAGAAGCGTTCCAGTGGAGTTCGGGACCCTTTGGATACCGAGTTTTTTATACTCACTCCGAAGTTGTTGCTGAGTTCCGGGGCTGATATAGACAGTTATAAAGGTGTGTCGGCTTGTCCGTGTGACCTGGCCTATACCTAGGCCCTCTGGCTGTTCCTTCGGAGTTCGAGTCCCTCAGTTGTTTTGCACTATACCCTGAGTTGATTTTTTGAATTTTGGTCTCTCCGGTCTTCCGGATCCTTACAGTAACCCCACTAATTCCGGGATTGGTAAGCAAAGACGCCTGATTTATCAGGGTTGGCGCTTCATCCCCCCTAGAGAGCCGTCCGGCAATACAGGGGGAGCCTTTCTCAGCCAATACCTGCTTAGCAGCCGTGAGTGACTGCGACGCCGTTGCGGCTTCCTTTTTGGTGGGACCCACAGTCCAACACACAGATCACAACATTCCATACGCAAACATGACTTCCTTTTCAGATTCTTCGAATGATATGGATGACTTAACCTTAGAGGAAAGGAGATTTGTAGATGCAGATGACGAGCTCTTAAAGCCGATCGATAGCGCCCCCATCGAACGACACAACAATCTTATAGCAGAGTATAATGCTATAGTAAATTCTAAGGACGATGAGGGCGCTGGAGACCGACTTCGGGAGCTTAAAAAGCTAGCTAAAAGCTTTATTAGTTAAAATTAAATATATATTTTTTATTAGTCGAATTATCTCATATTGCTATCTGGTGGCATATGGCATGCCATGTGCTAGGACTTGCGAACTGAATTATGGGATACTAGTTTACAAATGGCTTCACCTTTCCACCTAGAGGAAGATCTGCTACTTTCTAAATCTATGACATTTTGATAAATGCAAGATATTAACTAATGTTTCTCCCGCTAGATGGGGACGCAGATGGCCTGACAAAGAAGCCTTCACCGGCACAGCATTCAACAGATCATCACAACTTCACTTCCCGGGGCTCTCAAAAGAGGCAGCACAGTGGCTGGTTGACAAGCGAGACATCTTTGGGCTAGGCACAGAGACCCTTTCTCTGGACGGTGGACAGTCGAGGGACATGTCGGCCCACAGGACCCTTCTTGCCAAGAACGTGTTTGGTTTGGAAAATGTGGCCAACATGGAGGACCTTCCGATATACGGGGCCACGCTGCATGTGTTCCCCATGAAGATTGGTCGAGCGAGTGGGGCTCCAGTGAGGATCATGGCGACTTACCCGAAGATGAAATATGCGAAGAAGGAAGAAGAATACGGCACTGAGGGCACGTTGAGGGAAATCATCATATTCAATAAATAGAATTGTACTTTAAATTAATCTTGCGTATGAGCAGATTTTGAAATAAAGCTTTAACGTTTGTATAGCTATTTGAAAACCAAGCCAGATGGCTCTGATTTAAGTTTATGAGACTAAATTTTAAGTTTTACTAAAAAAAATTGCTGTTTACATCATCAATTCCAGCAACTCCTTCAAAACCACATCATTTTTAATACAAATATCAAAAGGTTCATGTCAGTTGCTTATCGGTATCGACATTTTTTAGAAAGCTTAAACATTCTCTTTTTTTCCAGCACGATCGTGATACTTCGGTCTTGAAGAGATAGCGGATTTGAAACTATACAGTAAAAAAAATATTTTGAAGTAAACATTAGAGATTGATGGACGAAAATTCGCTAAGTTGAAACAGTATAACAGCATATTATCGATTGCTGTATACATACCTGCTCTAGTATGACGTCAATTTTAACAACAAACCTACTAAGTTTCCAGATTTAACTTAGTAATAACAATGTTCTTGTTTCCGGACGTCAAAAGAAAGTTTAATCATCCTTCAAAAAAAGATCGACAATTTGTACTTATGATACGGATATACAGAAAGTTGTTAAAAAATGTCTTTTATTGTCGAGGTTGCCGGAGAGTTGGCAGGGCTGCTATAACCCTTTCTGACCGAGCTATCACGATCGTACAGGTATAAAAGAACATTTTTCTTAGACCGCCTTTTTTTTCTCTTCAGGCAAATTAGTTAAGTTATTGTTTAACAAAAGAACAAGTTTCAAAGGAGAATTTATGTCATTGCGTTTCGTTTTAAAATTGTGCATAGTAAAAATAAAACAACTATAATCAAGATCTAACTTGTAATTGAAGAATGAAAGAGGTTATATACTGTACGTTGACTTGCATCTTCAAGCGGTGACTAACTTGAATGGTAGCAGACCCAGATATGGATTAAGATTCTTATCAATTAATCTCATCGACAACACCAGCCGATTTTTTAAAAACGATTTTTTACCGATTGGAGTATATTGACGTTCCCAAATAAAAGTTCATAATTCCATTATAAAACTTAATAATATAGAATAGTGGTATTACTTAAAAGCACAAAAAATCGTATTTTTATGTATGGCCATGGCGAAACTTGATTTACTTATCAACTGTGAAGAATATTAGACCTCGCCATCTTGAAGGAAACGATCAAAGGCCCACAAGTCCTGCACCTTCAGAAGCGTCTCTCGTGGTAATTTCATCATTTATAATTAAATTGTTGTTATAAATGAAAAGCTAAGTTGAAAGAACTTTTAATGTCATTATAGCCGACACCTGAGTAGGCCACCAACGCAATCGTTGAAGGCGACATCGTTCGCAGCGTTTTACGTAGAATAACGTTGAGTGAGTGGTTCGTCTGGGCTTACTAGGGCTACTTGGCGACTATAAAAGGCTTCACTTTGTTTTAGAGCCAACCATCTCCATCGCCTTCTTAACTCTGTGATTTTGAATGCCAATGTCGGATGGGATTTAATTGAATTTCTGCAGTTGATGACAAAATGGCAATTTCATCGCATGGTATCAAGGTGAAAAACGTTGAAGTATGTAATGTTATTTTGTTCAGAGTAATAAATAATCTTGAAATCATGTTAAGGCGTATAAAAAAAAGCGTCATAAGCTTATAAAAATCTGATTAACCATCGTGCATTGAATTGAGATTTAATTTTAATTTATTTACCGATGTTTATTTTAAAGCTATCTGTGCAATTAATAATAATATATATATTACGGTTAAAAAATAGTTTGAACATAACATGCATTTTATGATGATTTATTTTCGTTTTTCCTCCTTCCTATATATAATAATGGAAAGAAACAGGTTGGAGAAGGTCGAGGCAGTGAGGAATCTGCTGGACTTACATATTGGATTAAAGAGAGGCATCAAGGATTCATCCTGAGGCGGAATATAATCGTAGCATCTCTCGCTCCACGGCCTGCAGGAAGCTCTGTTGAGTCTTTAAATTGCATGGAGAGGAGCCAGAGAGAGACCACTGAATACTATGTGGCATTCTTATTAGTTTTTAGCAAAGTTTCAGGGCGGATTTCTTGATATCATATACAATGTTCATTTCACCCGAATATGCAGGCAAGGCAGGAATAGGATGTGGACTTCACTGCCACTGTAACCAGTCGCAGGTTAGAAGATAGGAGACAGGAAAAATTTATGGGCTCCTCACGTATGTAGTTCGACTTCATTGAGGTTATTTTTTAGAAATGTGCTCCGTCTCCGGTGTCGACTT
Source organism: Hylyphantes graminicola (assembly GCA_023701765.1). Taxonomy (NCBI): domain Eukaryota; kingdom Metazoa; phylum Arthropoda; class Arachnida; order Araneae; family Linyphiidae; genus Hylyphantes; species Hylyphantes graminicola. The sequence continues at coordinate 59,435,765 of CM043112.1, forward strand.
TGTCACTTAACTAAGATTTTAAGTTACCAGTCCCTTCGTCAGTAACCCATGTGTAGTATTTAAACCTATTATCTCAAATTATGGTTTCGAGACAATAATTTAATTGTTTTATTAACTTTGGGCTCTATTTTATAATGTAATCAAATGGGGGCGGGTCAAAAAAGTTAGTTTGATGGTGACTTAATTTCATTAAAATTGGGAATTATGTTTAAATTTATTTAAGGCATACATACACACTTGGAAAGGCCAAAAATAGTCAAATTTGGCATTTTTGTTTTTAGAACCATTAGAATCTCCAATTCTTCTTGTTTAAAATGATGTAAAGTTTGTACTGGTACTCCACCGTAATAAAAAGTTACAGTGGTTTTTCTAATGTTTAAATCATGAGAGTCAGTTAGCTTTTGCAACCTTTAAACTCAATTTTCTCAAAACTTCATTTTACTCATGTGTTACTTTGTTCAAACAGTGATAACTAAAGTTAAAATTAACATTTTGTCAAACGAATTATTTATTTATTTGTGGAATAAGTTGGGGGAGGGCCTGAACCTCCAAAAAAAAAAAGATTTGGTTTTTAAATAAATTTTTTAATGCATGTCAAAGTTACTTTTTTCTAAAAATTTGGATTTTTTTTCATGTTTCTTTATATAAAAAATTATTATTAAAAAACTAAAAAGGCCACAAACTTGATTTGAGGTTCATGCACTTCAGAAGGAATTGGTGATTAATTTGCATGGTAATTTTATAGGTCGAAGTTAATTGGTTCTTGAGTTATGAGTGTTTAAAAAACATGCTAATTAATGCATGAAATGCTAATTAATTAATTATCATTTTAATTTTTTTCAAATATTTTTGCGCGCAACCTCATACACATATGATTTATATCAAATATAAAAAATTGGATTTCTAAGTGAAATATTAAGAAAAAAAGTTCAAGTGTGTACGTACACCTTAAATATATTATGTGTAAAAAATTACCTTTTTGTACATTCGATAACAACCACTTTTAAAGAAGAGTATTTATCCTTATAAAAAATATTAACCTGAACACTTGCACAATTTTGGAGTTTTTTAAAAGCTTTTTAACGATAACGAAATACGTTATCGTTGGGGAAAATAACAGAGATCGTTACTGCACAACAGTTACTGTGTGTACTACGTATAGCGGCAGCATTGTAACTAAATTTACTGAGATTATGATATAATGAGATTATGCTGATTTAATGGGATATTGACTCAAAACTAAAGAATAGTTGAGGTATCAAACGACGTTGGGCATTCATTTAAAAAAAACAAAACTTGAATGTGTTTGTTGTTGTTGCTTCCAATACTCTACTCGTCTGACAGTGCACTGCTGCTCAGGCGTCCCCTGAGCACATCCTGCAGTGCCTTGGACTTGATCAGAAGGACTTGACATCACACCTTTTGGCTGTCATTGACTTTTTATCTGTCAACCAAATTTTTGAGCACGTCTGACTGCTGGGGATAAGAAACAACAACAAACTTTGTCGTGACTTTCATTTTGAATTTATTTGCCCTAAAAAATGTATGGTACATATATATTTAAGCTTGTGTGCTTGTTCAGAAAACCGCTTATAAGCTTTCGACAAGTGGGAAAAACACTGAAACAGTTTTTACAAGCACAAGAGACACACAAAGAAAGGACAACACAAACACTTAGACAAATAACAACATTTATTAACGGTCAAAAAGATCCATGCAAGACCGGGATTCGAACCCGACACCAACAACTCCAAAGGCTAGCATCCTAACGATTGCGCCGCCGGGGCGGCCTAGAAAAATGTATATTCTGTTATTTCAAAGTATCATGTTAATTTGTGTGTTTTATTGACTGAATTGCTTAACCCTTTTGACCTGAATTATACAATTATGCGGTTATAAGAGAGAATAATAATAAAAAAAAGCTTAAACTTATGTAAACAAAATATAAAACAAATGAATACCATTGTCAACCAACCAACCATTTAAAAATATATTATGCCTAAAAAATTACTCTTTTTGTACATTCAATAAATACCACTTTCTAATAAAAGTATTTGTCTTTATGACAAATTAATTGCCAATAGAATTTCGTCCTTCGTATTAGTAGACTTTTCATTTTTAAAAGCTAACGACATATGTTGCCGTTGGGATTAATAACAGAGACGTGACTGTAAGACAGGCTGTGTACTACATTAGCGAGACAGCATTGTAACGAAATTTACGATACAATTGCTATTGCGATATTGATTCAAAAATAATGGAAAGAAAAGGTATCCGTAGATGGTGGGAAACTCATTTTTAAAAAAAAATGAAGTTAAATATTTTATATAAATCCAATGGTTTACAATATTAACTTATTAACGATATTTGGCAAGAGTATTTTTTAAAAAAAAAAAACCGGAGGCGGAAAAAAATGACAAAAATAATTTAGTTAAAAACGTACTGTTACTTTAAAAGTAAAGAAAACCTTATACGTCAAGAAAAGAAAGAATATTTTTTAATATAAATAGGTTATTTTCGCGTCGAATACATTAAAAAAGGCAATAAAACTTTCTTTATTAAACTTTCATAAAACGTACTAAGGGAGTTTAAGTAATTATTTTGTGAGAAAATAGTCAATTTTTTGTTGGTTTTTTGTGACATCGTTATACATGTATTTAACCTGTGTTTTTGTGGTTTAAAGTTGTTTCAACCAATATTGAAAAGATTTTTAAGAGGACTTATTACCTCAAAATCAATGAAAATATCTATATTCACCCGTCTTCAAATAGCATTTAAGCCCTCCAATATGTTTTTTTCAAAAGTTTCAAAAAAATTGGAGAAATGTCTGTCACATAAAAAGCCCTTTTATTTAAACTTCTCGTCGAATGTTCCATTACGATCTTCTTCTTTGAAAAGATTTTAGTTTGAAATCTCTATTGTATTCGAAAGTACTTTGATTTTTGCTGATGTTGAAAACTTAAGGTTTTTTTATTGATTTTTAATAACTTTTACTTTCAAATAGGTCTCAATTCTAAAGAGAATATTTCAGGTCATGAATGTAAACAGAAATGCCGACTGAAAATAAATATTTTCCCGATCCAAGATTGGCAAATTAATGTCACTTGGGAACCGAACACCAATCGAAGAAAATGCAGGAATGAAAGCTGAGCTCTTTCGTTATAACCTTGGTTTAAGTTACCTAAATTTTTGCGCGAAATTATTTACAATAATTTGCATTTTACTGTCATAAACTATTAGTTTTTTCTTCCTTAAGATTAGTATTAACTAATTACAAGGGCTACATACAACTTATCAGAGTTTGCTTATTACAAGTATCTGCTTGTATTAACAACGAACTCGAAGACATCTTTAACCCAAACCATCGGCGCGTCTTTTACTACTTTACTACTTAAAATTTTTAGAAAATCAACATCATGAAATGGGAGTTGTTAAGTCCATTTCAGATTTTTCCACTGGGCTTCTTTATTTGACTATTTCACTAAAAGAGGAAGATTGTAGGGAAGTCATTCTGTTTACCTGACCACGAGTGACCTACTCAATGTGTAAGGCCGAAGAGCTCAGTGACGTTACACTATCCGTCCGGTTCGGGTTGTCCGCTGTTCCGATGGAGATAAACGCAAATGATAAAAACCTTAAAAGCATAGTCGGACGCGTTTCTCTTACAGCAAATGTTAAACAAACAAAAATGTAAATAATTTATATAAATTAAAATAATTAAAAGATACTTTAACTAAATATTTATTTAATACCACCTTTTTTATTGTAAAAACTATTAAATAATTTTTTTTAAATGCAAGCCCTTTATCCTAAAATTTATTCTTTTTTGCAATTCAATAAAACAATGCTACTTGCATAGTGATAACCTGTAAATCAAGGGCTCCCTACCGGTAGAACGCGAGAAAATTTCAGATGGTACGTTTATTTTAAGAAGGTAGTTTGAGGACACACATCAATAACTTGTTAACATATCAATAACTTGCTAAATTTTGAATTGAGCTTTCTTTTTATACATCCTCCTAGAATATATCCCATACAGTAACATTATTTAACACCATATAAATTGGAAATAATTTGTTTAGTATCTAAATCTATTTAACTGCATTAGAAGAATTTTTATTCTTTAAACTGATACCACAAGTTTTATAAAATTATATTTTATATATGAAAAATTTATATTAACAAGGATTGTAATAAGACAACACATATATTTGAAGTAACGAAATTTGTTGTTGTTGGATTAAAATAATCACAGTACTCAAAGATCATTTTTTTAAACAAGGAAACTGGTAATATTCCCGCCATAGGCTTGGCGCTAAATTTAGCAATTTCATCTAAATTCTGATTATCAGCCATTTCTTTTGAGATTTGTCCACTAAAAATTCATTAATTTGTTTATTTTAATCTAGAATCTTTTTTTAAGTGTTTCACCTGCCTTTTAATGCGTACTTACTTTCATTTTTAGGATCGTTATCCCCATTTATGGTTGGAAGTGTCCCCAAGTGGGTTATTCTATTAAAATAATCTCTTTACATAAATCAACACACCAAAAGTTTTTACCCTTTTTTGAGCACTTCGTTATTTTTTAGAAATGTGCTCCGTCTCCGGTGTCGACTTTGTCACTTAACTAAGATTTTAAGTTACTAGATCATTCGTCTGAAACCCATGTATAGTATGTAAAACCTATTTCCTCTCTCTCTCTCAAATTATAGCTTTGAGACTAAAATTTTATTGTTTTATTCTTTTTGGGCTCTATTCAATAATGTAATTAAAAGGGGAACGTCAAAAAAAAAAAAAAAACGTTAGTTTTATAGTGACTTAATTTCTTAAAAATTTGGAAAAAATGCTTACATTTATTTAAATATATGATACATAAAAAATTATTTTTTTGTACATTAAATAAATACCACTTTTAAATAAGAGTATATATATTTATAAAAAAGTATTAACCTACGTGCTATCTGATGAGAGCTAAATATGCCATTTTAAAAGATGACGACATATGCTGTCGTTAGGATTAGTAACAGAGATCCTTACTGTGAGACAGCTTCTGGCTGGTAGCGGTAGCATTGTAACGTAATTTCTGTTTAATTGTTGATGAGATATTGACTAAAAAATAAAGAATAGTTAAGATATCCGACGATGCTAGGCATTAATTTAAAAAAAAAACCTTGAACGTACGTGTATGTCTTTTCTAATCCTCTACTCGTCCGACAGTGCACTGCTGCTCAGGCGTCCCCTGAGCACATCCTGCAGTGCCTTGGACTTGATAAGAAGGACTTGACATCCCACCCTTTGGCTGTCATTGGCTTTTTATCTGTCAACAAAGTTTTGGAGCACGTCTGACTACTGAGGATTAGAAACAGCAACAAACTTTGTCGTGACGTTCATTTTGAATATATTTGCCCTAAAAAATGTATGGTATGGTATGGTACATGCTATATATTCCAGCTTGTGTGCTTGTTCAGAAAACCGCTTATAAGCTTTCGTCAAGTGGGACAGACACAGAAAGAGTTTTTACAAGACAGAAGACACACACAGAAAGGACAACACAAACACATAGACAAATAACAACATTTATTGACGGTCAAAAAGATCCATTCCAGACCGGGATTCGAACCCGACACCACCAACTCAAAAGGCTAGCATCCTAACGATTGCGCCACTGGAGCGGCCTAAAAAAATTTACATTCTTTTATTTCAATGTCTAATGATAATTTGTGTGTTTTATTGACTGAATTGCTTAACCCTTTAGACCTAAACTACACAATTATGCGTGTATAAGAGAGAATAATCAAGGTCTTCTGAGAATAATTAAACCCTTTGGCTGTAATTGAATTTTTATAAGTCAACAACTTTTTTTGGAAGCTGTGAATGTGTATATTTTGAATAAATCCAATGGTTCGTAATATTACCGTATTAACGACGGTTGGCAAGACAATTTGCCTCGCGAAAATGAGCTTTAGTTTATTCAAATAAACAAAATATAAGACAAATGAAAACCATTGTCAGCCAACCAACCATTAAAAAATATATTATGCCTAAATATTACTTTTTTTGTACATTCAATAAATACCACTTTCTAATAAAAGTATTTGTATTTATAAAAAAAATAAATATCAAATATCTCATTCCATTGACCCGCAAAAATTTCTTTTTTTAAAGATAACGACACATGTTATAACGTATGTCGTTGGGATTAATAGCAGAGACGTGACTGTAAGGCTGGTTGTGTACTATATTAGCGATAGTATTGTAATGAAATTTACGATATAATGCTAATGCGATATTGATTCAAAAATGAAGGATTTTTTGATATCCGTAGATGTAGGATACATATTTTTTTTAATTAAATAACGTTGAATATTTTGTATGAATACAATTTCACATAATATTAACTCATTAAAGATGTTTAGCAAGAATAAAAAACAAAACTTTAATTAATGTTTTTATACTAGGTGCCGAAATGCAGATATTAATGGTGTCAAACCTTAGAAAGTTGGTTCGATAATGAAAAATGGTACGCAACAAAACAGATAATTTATTTAAAAACGTACTGTTCCTTTAAAATTAAACCATAAACGTCAAGAGAATAAAGAATATTTTGCAATAAAAATAGGTTATATTCGCGTCGAATACGTTAAAAAATGAATAAACCGTTTTCTTTATAAACTTTCATAAAACGTACTAAGGGAGTTTAAGCTATTACTTTGTGAGTAATATAGTTAATTTTCTGTTTTTTTTCGTTACATTGTTATGTAAATTTCTTTGTGGGAAATTATTTACAATAAATTACGTTTTACTACCATTAACTATTTTTTTTTCTCCCTCAAAGTTAGTATTAGCGAATTGCACGAGCTACAGACCACTTTAAAAAAATCAGCTAATTACCAGAAACAACGAAATCGAAGAAATCTTTATCCGAAACCATCAGCGCGTTCACCCATCGTAAGCATCTTCCGTTTCTTCAAGGGGATGCTGATGCGATTACGAATTGTTTCTTCAGCATTAAAAAACAAAGGGAGCAGCTTGTAGCTACTAAAAGAGGATTCTTATCCATTGTGTATTATAAACATAGATTTAAGAAGAAGGCGGAAATGCTGCGGGATGAAAAACCAACGCAGATACTTAAACCAAGCGAAGCCATCTATCGCTTTCTAGTAAGCCCAAACAAACGCTATCGGGGAATTATTTGGCGCTATATTCCTAGTGGAGTTTTTATGGGCTGACAGCAACGACTTGGCGATTTTAGACACTGTACAAAAAATGAAATTGCAACCAATTTTCTTATCTCTAAAGGCATTTTCTACCATCTTGGGTACATTTAAATCTCGCGATAGAGCCTACAACTGCGCAAACAATCATATTTTTTATAATGACATTAATTTGATAATAATTTAAATGAACGCTTATTAATGAATAAAATGTTGCGTTTTACACAAAGAGTTCTATTAGGATATTCTGTTGGTAGGGACCGAACCTACCAACAGAACCATGCACCAACACGGAGACAATATAGGGTGGCATGTGGGGGTACGATGGCCAAGTGGTTTGGATAACAGGCCATAACGCTAGCCTACGCGCGCTGTAATGGGTTCGGGCTCGATTTCCGCCTTTGCCCTGGGTGTACTTCCTTTCTCAGTATCAAAATCATAAATTAACTAGCACTTTTGTCACGCTATTCGGGCTCCGTAGTGAGCCATGGCTGCCAATGGCTGCACGCTACGAGTCGTTCCTCTATCCTACTGTAGAAATCTTTATTTTCCCCATTGAACTAACGTTGAGTGGGTGGTTTGTCTGTGCTTATAAGGGTTGCTTGGCGACTTTCTGAAGGCTTCACTTTATTTATCGCCAAGCATCTCCATCGCCTTCTTAACTCTGTGATTTTGAATGCGAAGGTCGGATGAGATTTGATTGAATTTCTGCAGTTGATGACATAATGGCAATGTGCATCATATGGTGTGAGGGGAAAGAGGCTGAGGTATGTAATGTTAGGCTACTCAGATTAATAAATAAGTTTAAATCATGCATATAAAAGCCTGATTGACCATTGTGCACTGAATTAAGATTTAATTTTTATTTTTAGCCATTGTCTATTTTTAAAGGGCTATGTGCAATTAATAATGATATATAACGGTTAAAAATAGTTGGTACATAAAATGCATGTTATAATAATTTATTTTCGTTTTTTCACTTTAATATTTATAGTAATAATGTAGATGCATAGACCAAAAGGAAATTTTCTTGAATAAATACGATGAATCATGAAATGATTTACCATTTTTGTCTTTACTTTTTTTTTAAAGTAATTACTGCATGATAAAATCCCCAACAACGCATATTTTCCCTAAAAAGAACAATGGAAATTAAATGGGATTTATAAGTCCACAACTAATTTAGCTCAGGTAACTTAAGTTAAAATTTTATTTTGGATTTACTTTACTTTTGTTCACTTTAATTTGCTAAAAACTTACAATTGAACCAAAAAGTTTCACCTTGCTCTCATTTTCTCGAAATGAACAATGAAATGTAAAGCGAAAGTGATACTTACAAAGTACTGTTATTAGGTAGAGGGATAAAGTTTGTGCGGAATGAAATGTATTAGTGAACTAAATTTTGTAATTATGAATTTTAATCTACATATAAGAAATAAAAATGTGAGTTGGTTTGGAAGGTAGCATAATAACAAAGTTTAAGTTGTTTTCCAAATGTTCAGAAGCTTGACCACAAGGTGTTATTCGAATTCCATACTGATTTTAGGCAAGTTTAAGAACTTTCTACGATTTTTTTGCCGAGAAAATTCAAATTTAGTGCTTAAACATCTAAAAACTCTAAACAATTTTTCCACTGAACTGGTTTGTTTATTTGTAATCTGTTGTCTTTCTGTTAAGAAAATAAACTTATTATTTGAAAAAGTTAAATATAAAATGTTTATTTTAATGCTTCTAAAAAAATTCGTACACTTAAAATAATTTTATTAAGTATGGAAATTGAAGAGCTTAGTGGAAGAACGCGCTAAGTGACATTTTTGATTTTTGTTATATTAATAAACATTTTGTTCTCTCCTTTAAAGATAATAAGTTCCCCCTTTTTCATTAACGCTTAATTAAGTGCATGCTTTACCTTTTGTAAGTGCTGTTTTTAACGTATTTTAGTGCAAACGGAAAACCTTAAAACTCACTCTTACCACGTTCTTCCACTAGGGTCTTCAATTAATAGCTTAAAGTTTTTTTTATTTGCGAAATTAAAATTAAATAAATAATTATCGTTTAATTTTAAGTATTAGATATATTTCGGGATGCATCTGCATTATACTATAGCGACAATAGTAAGATATTTTTTTAGTTTTATTGCGTATATGAATGGGGCTAAAAATATAAGCCAATTCCAGATTAATTCAAACAGTAATACTATTCTCTTATTGTGTTGTTGGTTAAATCTCTATCTATTGGCTGTACTAACGTAAACAGAATCATGACAACGTATAGCAGCACGTGCTCACCAATCTGATGTCTTTGGTGAAAACAAGGTAGATCTGCCTAGAGGGAACTAAATTGCCTCAGGCGCGATGGGCTCACACAGTGGTCAGGGAGCGGCCTTGTCTGACGAAGTATGTATTAGTTTCGAAACAAGTTTGAATTGATTTTACTGATGTACAACTAAGCGGCTTGTGTTGTTGGCAAAACACACGAAGAAAAAATTTTGTGCCTCAAATCAACCTGCAATATACTAATAAATATGATATTTAAAGTACATCTGCAACAAAAGTATCTGCAACTTTAATTTATTTAACAAATTTCCTTATATATGTGTTATAAACTGAAACTTACTGTTTCAACTACCAGTACTTTAACTAAAATTTGTATTTTATAAAATTAATTATTCTTCCAATCCGAAGACTTCATAATTTCTCCTGTAATTTGAAAGAAGAGTCTGAAGTTTATTTAGACTCGACTAAGCGAAAGGAGCACATTTCTATTCTTTGAGGAAGGGAGGTTGATGATCTTTTTCTTCTTCTATTTCTTTGAGGAAGGGAGGTTGAGGAATACTAATCTTAAGTGATTAAAATATTTTTTTTTTTTTAAAAAGGAATGTGTAAACGATGACCAACATGTTTCTGAACAAAATTAACAGTAGTACAGCTTAATAAGTAACGTTTATATTATAGATGAATAATATTTCATTGGAATTATATTATGGTTGTCGACCCGGGTTTGTTTAGGAGTCGGAAAGCTGGGGCTATTCACCCCTTCCTTTTTTGGTGTCTTTTTTTTTTTACCAAACTTGATGGGAAGATAAATGTGTGTTACTGTCGTAGACAGGAAAACTGCAGTTACTGCCAGAAATGTATTTCGAAGATATTTCGCACACCTAGATCTAAACAGGTATTAATCAAAAAAGCACTTTTTTCAGAAAAGGCGAAAAACTGATACTGTGTCCCTGTTAACTGCATGAGCTTTCTTTATAAATGGCATGCTTAAAATATGCAAATAGAAGAAAGATATTGTAGGAATCTTGCGTTTTCATCATGTTTTGTGGCTAAAAATTAGATTTTCGTAGTTATTTCCCTATTGCTTAATAATGTTTGTATATTTGTTTCATTATTTTGAGTTGAGCCCTTGTTGGTGAATTTAGTTTTGAGTTGTCTCCCTTTTGGAGAGGCAACATAAATTTAAAATGTAATAGTATTTTGTATTATTTATAATTAGTGCAATTCATAGAGTGATCTGTGGACCAGCAGTAGGAATATATTGGAAAATAAATTAGCAAGAAAACACTAGAAAGACTGATATCAAACAATATAATTATTAATAATGTTAATTTTTAGTATTAGATATCCTTCGGTTTCGTCCTAAAGTAGCACACGACATCTTTTGTCCTTAAATCACTGACAGTCAAATTGAGGCAGTTGATTCTGGAATTATAAAAGAATGGGCGCATTTGTCTCTTGGTAATCTGAAATAAGACTTGTAAGGCATAAACTGCTGTGACGGGACCATCTGTCCTATTCTTGTCATTTTCCGTTTCAATTCTTGCCAAAGTTTTTTTCTTGCAAAAGCTGTTCATATTGTTGGATAAACGTTCGCTTTCCTTCTTCGTCTGAGTTATTGTACCTTTCTCAGAGATAATAGCATTGATCTTTTTTCGGTACGAAAAAAGAAATGTTTTATTCGGTGTTGAATATGTTGTTGAATGTGGAAGACGTGGCTACAAGTAACCCATCCCCTTCACGAAGTCATTTATAATCTCTGTAGAGATCGGTCAATGATTTGTCACTTGAAATAAATTCTCTGGTTGTTAGAGCTCTCAAGTAGTGAGATTCAATCCTTGGAATATAATTTATAAAACTAGAGAAATTATAAAGATGAGACTTCATCACTAATTTATGTCTTCTTCAAGTCATCTTCCATAGTTGCATGTTGATTAAATATAATGAGAGTGATATTGAATTTATCCCCTTCCTTTCTAATTCCATATTCATTAAAACCGTCCACGTTTCAGTGTTTGCCTGAAATAGAAAATGTGTATTTCACTAAATTATAAGATCCTGTGCGTCAAATAGATTTAAAAAGCCATAAATATAAAGTTTTCGATCTCATTAGCGATGTTGTAAAATTAGACTTGGTGAAGCCCATCTAAAGAGATCTAACTCAAAAATTGATCAGTAAAAAAGAACAAACTATGTAATTGATAGGATAAAAATAAAATTATATTCAGATGAAAAGACTCCAATCGCCTGTAGCCAAAAAATAAATTTAATTTGTTTTTTTTTAAAGAAATATAAGAGTTTCAAAAATGACTCAACTAAACAGACTCAACTACAAATTCAAAAATGTTTCAACAATACGGTAACAATTCTAAATAAATATGAAAAATTTACTCACCCAGCCAGCAATACTGGTTCAACTCAGAATGTTGTATTAATTTACTCAGCGCTAACCATCAAAAGGGCGAGAAGTCAAAATAATACTGCTTCAAATTTTGACAACATGGGTGCAACTTAAAATAACTCCAGTTTGTTTACGACGGCCAACGTGCTATCCGCTTGTGATACTGATTGCAACTAGAGATGGTCCTGTTTCGGTGGAGAGGGAGCGAGGCCTGCTACTTCAAGAAAAGGGACATTTGTAGCCATCCAGCGTCGATTAATTATTATTATTAAAAATATCTATTATTAGTCGGTAGGTATTGAAATAAGAAATTTGATGGTGTGCATAACTCAAAAATTGACATTTTTGAGTTAGCTCCCTTTAGATCTAAGTGTGTGATTTGTTCCAATGCGTTTCTGAATTCCTACGAACTCCAATAAAACATTGAAAATTGAAGTTAGGGTATTATTGACTTTGACTTGGAACAATTTAATTGGTATTCGGGACCTACTCCGTCCGAACTTTCGACTCCACACAGATTTGACGATCACTTATGCCTCAATGTACTCGGACATCACTGATTTTACAGGGATTTTCCTACAGCACGAATACGTCTATAGTACGGCCGGACAGGGACAGAACCTTTGTTTGTCGATTATCTACCTCGGCCACGACGTGTACAATTTCGCCCTTAAAAATTTTGCTTTGAGTGTACACTCTGGTGTCGGCTATTGCAACTTGACTGGGGCTTCAAATCATGACGTACTTCGCCAAAAATATATTTGAGCTCCAGTGCAACGAAAATTAAATCTCCAACCCCAAATACTCTAGTTCACTTAAACCAATAATACATACGTCTTCATTTCAGTAACACTCATCAAAAGGCAGTTCCACATAAATGGCGTTTTTGCGCAATCTTCTTGTCGTGTGCAACCTGTCTGTGACCAGATGCGCCCCTGTCCCTCTAGAAATGATTGACATGACGCATCCCTTCGACAACTCAACCCTGGGGTGGCCGACTCAGAAAAAGTTCCAGATTGCAGTGAAGGAGAACGGCACTCAACGAGAGGGCCAATGGTAAGTGTTCAAAGGGATGCATCTATGACCTGTCCACAAAAAGTCGAAGCTTCAAGGTTTCACTCGGCCCAGTGGGGCTCTGAATAAACATCTGAATTAGAGCCGCTTGTTATTAGCAGTACTTACCTAAATGGCGTCATAACAAACGAAAAAAAATTAGATTTCGTGTCAATGAACCTATTATTCCCTTCTTTAAAGAAAACAAGATTCCCATAGGAAACTTTAAGTTGGGTAAATTTTTAAACCTTTTGTAAGTGCCAATTTTTAACGCTTCCAAGTGCTACTTTCTTAAAATGCTATGCTCTAAAAGCGCTAAATATTTTTGTACTGTAAAAGGAAGCATTCGCCAATTCATCCAAAAATAACAGCCGCCGAACCGTTTTCGGAATTAGTAGATGTCTAAATTGAATGATTCTAATCCGAATCGAACAAGGCAGCCTCTTTGTAAGTGAATAATTGAGTCTTAATTAATTAGCTCCTGTATGGAAGAATGTGTTTAGATTTTTTGGGAAATTATTTGTAGGTGAAAAGTAGTTAAAAGTAGTTACTGGCTAAGTATATACTGGCCAAGATGTTTTTCTACTGTTTCCTCTTGAAAGTGTGTGAGAGTGCAGATATTTACTATCTCTGTGGGTATAACTGGCATATTCAATTTCGATGTGAGACATGGTCACCTAGCTGCTCAAAGTTACAAATTCTCCCATAGGCATGATGCTAAAGAACACATCATTTTTTAAATAAAATACATGTAATCGTCGGTTTTTATTTACTTTTAGGGTTAGCAACAGGTCAGCATGTATTATATAAAAGTTCTATCTCTACTACCGCTGAAAAGAGAGCCATCTATTGGCCTTTGTGCTACGAGTAATAGCTCACATTATACTGGCATGCAAAGCAGCGATATCTAAAATCCCTTGTACTAAGAATAATAACTTACATTTTACCTCGCATCATAACAGCGCCATCTACTGGCCTTCTGATATTGCGAAATCCTTATTCCCTTACAGGTTACAGTCCGAGGAGTATGCTGGCGGTACCCACGTGGGCACCCATTTAGACGCTCCGTGCCACTTCAGCAGACAGGGTTGGTGTGTGGACGATGTCCCCCTCTCCCGCCTCGTCGCACCCGCCGCTGTCGTTGACGTCACGAGGAGGTCACGCGACGACGCTGACTACCTCGTCAGAGTGCGGGATCTGGAGGGGTGGGAGAGAGAGACAGACGAGAGCCTCAACGGAACCATTGTGCTCGTACGATCCGGGTAATTAATAATGTAGGAGCTTAGTGGAAAAGCGTTCTAAGTGCCATTTTTGATGAAATCGAGATTTTTGTGCCAAAGACCGTAATATTCTCTGCTGTAAAACTATCAAGTTCACCTTTTTCATAAACTTAAGTTACTTAACCCTCTAATGCATGAATTTTTATTTTCATCCCAAAATAATATATATGTATCTTTAATACTCACACATTATGGGAAAAATACTAAAAATTTTTTAACTGCATTAGAATTTAAATAATTTCAATTTTTAAAATTTTTTCCATGTGACAAAAACCAACTGCAAAATTCCAATTTTGAAAATAATGACTAGAAAACTACTAAAAATATTTCATAATAACCCTTTTTAACTATGATTAATTTTTCAAAACAATTTATTAGTATTTAGTACCAATATTATTATCTTTTGAATACTGCGAAAAACGTAATTTCACAAAAGTTAATAATCTCACTCTTTAATTTTGAATACACTTTTACTATTGTCATCTATGAGAATTATTAGTAACTAAAACTTTAAAATGAAATGTAATAGATGAAAAAAACACAGATTTGTCTTGGAGGAGCTCTAATTTAATAGAATAAAGTGGATTATGTTACTTGTTACCAAACGGTAACAGTATGCATTAGAGGGTAAAACTTAACAGTAAGTAACTTTTAGGTAAAGTAAACTTAAAGCTTTTTTTTTTTATTTAATTTTATGTACGATGTTATGGAGTTTGTATTTTTAGTACCCCAACAAAAAAAATGAAGTTATCTCAAAACATTCACCCTAGAGATAAAAAAAAAAAAAAACTTGAGTTTTTTTTTATTTGGAAATAAACTTTATGGACTGTAATGCTCTATATTGCTCTGGAATGTATGCTTTAATAAAAAAAAATATGTTTTACGAGATACAAGTTAGAATTTTCGGATTTCCACCGTAATTTGTCTGATTATCAGTGTGGTTAGTGGCAACACCAAAACATATAAAACAGTTGAGAAAAAAAACTCCCGTATTTATTCGTCAAATGCCCATTTTTGACTGCCTGGTTGTCTAAGAATATTGAAAAAAATTACCACTTTTTATGTACAACTATTTTTAAATAAAAACTAATTTTTTTCAAAGTTCGTACGTAGCACTGTTCATTTTATTATTTATTCACGCGGCGGTAGGCAACTAAGTTTGCCGCTAGGATAGCAAAATTAGTTGATTTCTGGAAAAAGCTATGGAGTGCATTCAATCTTCTACGTCCAGTTTTAAATATGCTCTCTAAAGGGGTCATAGGAGTCTAAAAAAGTGCAAAGAAGGTACTACAAAGCATTGTTTGATCTTTCACGGAATTTTTTTAACTACTCAATATATATAAGTATAATTTTTTTATATAAAGTTCTATAAGATTTATTTATTATAAAACAAATTTTAAATTTATGAAACTTTAGCCCAAACTGAAATAAATGATTAGAAACATAAAACTATTTGAACACTTTGGGATTAGGCTTGCGCGCCAAATTTTGAGGTCAATATTGAAGATATGACCAAGAAAACGACTTTATATTGTACAAACAAAGACATATCTAAATTCTCATCTCATTTTTTATTAGAAATTATTTTAGGAACCTTTCAGTAAAAAAATTAATAACTTTTTTTAAATTTTTATTTGAAATTTTTAAAAAATAATTTCTAATTAAAATTGAGCTGAGAATTTAGGTATAAGCAGTGCTGAAAGTGGGGGTAGACGCGGGGTGACGCGTCCCCCCACTTTTCAAGAAAATGGCTATCCATCCCCCCACTTCTCATATCTCTCAAATCCATAATTCATAAAGGGGGGATGGGGCTTGGCATTCTCGTTGAAGGCATCCCCCCACTTATTTTTCCCCACTTTCACCACTGGGTATAAGTCTTTGTACAATATAAAGTATTTTTCTTGGTCATATCTTCAATTTTGACTTCAAAATTTGGCGCGCAAGCCTAAGCCCAAAGTGTTCAAATAGTTTTATGTTTGTTATCGTTTATTTTAGTTTTGGCTAAAGTTTCATAAATTTTAAAATTTGTTTTATAATAAATAAATCTTATAGAATTACTTATGAAAAAACTACACTTATATATTGAGTAGTTCAAAATTTACAAGAAAGATCAAACTATATGCTTCGTAGTACCTTCTTTGCACATTTTTAAGACTCCTATGACCCCTTAAACTTTATATGTCTCCACTAAACCAATTGTCTATCTTAAAATAACCCCGATAGAGATGTTATTAATTCGGAAGACTGCCGATTATACATGTTTCCCTTGCATGCGCCACTTCCTTGATTGCATTACGGAAGCGTCTATTACGACATATAAGTTGCTGCTATGTTAGAAGATTCCCCGAATCTTAACTATAAAATCAATTGATAAGTAGATTAAACAACATAACAGGATTTTAAGTAAAATGTTTGCAATCGAGCTACACTTTGGCCACTGGTGACTGATTTCGTACTTTTGTGGTCAAGTAGTTAGAGCTTTGGTTTTAGTGGCGGTTCTAGAAGGAAGGCTAAATAGCATAACACCACTAATTATTTTAATTATTTCGAAAAATAATGATCAAAAGGAATTATTGGGAAGATTGCAAATTGAGGCATTAATTGCATACGTTTCCAGCAATTAAAGAATTAGCACATAAAATTTTATATGGGGAGGAGGGGAGAGTGTGAGTGTTGGGACGGCGCAATTTGGCAGAAGGCCATAAAAAGAAAATGGCCAAAAAATATGTAATTGGAACATATTTCAAAGTCAAAATCTCCAACCATCAAGATAGTCGGGTGTCGGCTTCTTACTTGACTGTGGTTCTACATTACGACTCCCGACGTAAATAAATCGTGTGTTTAGCTCTAGTGCGACGATAATTCAACCTAGCCAAAACCAACCACGGAGATTGAATAATATGGAGATGTAATCGGGAGAGAAACAATGCAAAAACATGGCTGTCAACATGTTTGCGGTGATCGCTTCTGTTATGCACAAAAAAAAAAACTACATGGCGAATGATTTGGCGCTTTGTTACATTTAGTGAAATTAATAAAACATGGATGAACTTTTCGCTTGAAGGGAAATATTAAAACCTTGCGTTAGATGTGTACTTCAGCCTTTTATTGACATAATTACAATTTCAATAAGCAATTCATAAAAAAAATAAAGTTATACACTTTGCGCCAATCATTTACGACAATCATTAAGACGTACGTGCATCGTTTCGTGGATAAAATCGAGTTGGCGTCTTTGAGCTGGTTTCATCTGTATACACATTACACGTCTCCATCATATTTTTACTACATGACTCAAGTAAACATTTTTCTCCAACAGAGAGGCTGCTTTATTGTTGGCTTTGCTTTTTCCAGTCTCGGCATATTCCCCTGAAATGAGAGCCATTTTTTCTGGCACCATCTAGACGACTTTTCTAGAAGCATTTTTTGTGAACCAGTATCTCGTGATTCATTGCGAAAACGGCGAAATGTGGATTTATCACACAATCGCGCTGTTTGTATTGCCTTATACGGGATTGCACAAACGATGGACATATCTGCTACTTTCTAAATCTATGCGTGGAAGTAAGAGCCATTTTTCGTCGCACTATCTAGACGACTCTCGCTCAAACAAACTAGTCTTCTACAATTTGATAAATGCAAGATATAAATTTTTTTTTTATCCCGCTAGATGGGGCCGCAGATGGCCTGACAAGGAAGCCTTCACCGGCACAGCAGGCAACAGATCATCACAACTTCACTTCCCGGGGCTCTCAAAAGAGGCAGCACAGTGGCTGGTGGACAAGCGAAACATCTTTGGGCTAGGCACAGAGACCCTTTCTCTGGACGGTGGCCAGTCGAGGGACATGTCGGCCCACAGGACCCTTCTGGCCAAGAACGTGTTTGGTTTGGAAAATGTGGCCAACATGGAGGACATTCCGATCTACGGGGCCACGCTGCACGTGTTCCCCATGAAGATAGGTCGAGCGAGTGGGGCTCCAGTGAGGATCGTGGCGACTTACCCAAAGATGAAATATGCGAAGAAGGAAGAGGAATTCGGCACTGAGGGGACATTGAGGGAAATCATCATATTCAATTAATAGAATTCTACTTTAAATTAATCTTGCGTATGAGCAGATTTTGAAATAAAGCTCTAACGTTTCTATAGCCCTTTAAAGACCCCGCCGGATGGCTCCGATATAAGTTTATGAGTCTAAATTTTTAGTTTTACCGAAAAAGTTTCTTTAAACAGCATCAATGCCAGTAACTGCTTCACAGCCACATCATTTTTAATACAAATATAGAAAGTTTCATGTCAGCTGCTTATCGGTAGCGACATTTTTTGGAAAGCTTAAACATTCTCTTTTTTACCAGCATGATCGTGATAGCTCGGTTTTAAAGAGATAGCGGATTTGAAACTATACAATAACAACAATATTTTGAAATAAACAATAGAGATTGATGGACGAAAATTCGCTTGGTTGAAACAGTATAATAGAATATTATCGATGGCTGTATACAGACCTGCTCTAGTAAGACGACAATTTTACCATCAAACCTACTAAGTTTCCAGATTTAACTTAGTAATAACAAGGTTCTTGTTTCCTGACGTCAAAAGAAATTTTAATCATCCTTCAAAAAGATCGACAATTGGTACTTATGATACGGAAATTCAGAAAGTTGTTAAAAAATGTCTTTTATTGTCGAGGTTGCCGGAGAGTTGGCAGGACTATTACCCTTTATGACCGAGCTATTACTATCGTGCTGATTTAAAAGAGAAAGAACATTTTTCTTAGACCGCCTTTTTTGTCTTCATGCAAATTAGTTTAGTTTAACGAACAAGTTTCAAAGAAGAATTTGTGGCAATACTTTTCGTTTAAAATTTGTGCATTGTAAAAATAAAACAACTTTTGTCAAGATCTAACTTGTAATTGAAGAATGAAAGAGGTTATATACTATATGTTGACTTGCAACTTCAAGTGGAGACTAACTTGAATGGTAGCAAACCCAGTTATGGATTAAGATTCTTATCAATTATTAATCTCATCAACTACACCAGCCGATTTATTTTAAACAAAGGATGGGCGCCCGTGGCGTCATCAACTGCGTTCCAAAAAAAAAAGTTCATAATATTATAATAAAACTAAATAATACAGAATAGTGGTATTACTTAAAAGCACCAAAAATCATTTTTTTTATGTTCGACAATGGCGAAACTTGATTTACTTATCAACTGTGGACAATATTGGACCACGCCATCTTGAAGGTAACGATCGAAGGCCCACAAGTCCTGCACTTTCAGAAGCGTCTCTCGTGGTAATTTCATCATTTATAATTAAATTGTTGTCATAAATGAAAAGCTAAGTTGAAAGAACTTTTAATGTCATTATAGCCGACACCTGAGTAGGCCACCAACGCAATCGTTGAAGGCGACATCGTACGCAGCGTTTTACGAAAACTAACGTTGAGTGAGTGGTTCGTTGGGCTTACTAGGGCTACTTGGCGACTATCAAAAGGCTTCACTTTGTTTTAGAGCCAAGCATCTCCATCGCCTTCTTAACTCTCTGTGATTTTGAATGCGAAGGTCGGATGAGATTTAATTGAATTTCTGCAGTTGATGACATAAGGACAATGTGCATTGTATGGAGTGAGGGGAAAGACGCTGAGGTATGTAATGTTATTTTATTCTGAGTAATAAATAATTTTGAAATCATGCATATAAAAATCTTATTAACCATTATCTGATTAACTATTGTGCATTGAATTAAGATTTAATTTTAATTTATTTACCGTTGTCCATTTTAAAGCTCTCTGTGCAATTAATAATAATATATATTACGGTTAAAAATAGTTTGAAACAAAAAATGCATTTAATTATAATTTATTTTCGTTTTTCCTCCTTCCTATATATAATAATAACTTAAAATGAGGACACAACATGCAAAGAAACAGGTTGAAGAAGGTCGAGGTAGCATCTCTCGCTCCACGGCCTGCAGGAAGCTCTGTTGAGTGTTTAAATCGCATGGAGAGGAGCCAGAGATAGACTACTGAATACTATGTGGCTATCTTATTAGTTTTTAGTAAAGTTTCTGGGCGGATTTCTTGATATCATATACAATGCTCATTTCACCCGAATATTCAAGCAAGGCAGGGATACGATGTGAACTTCGCTGATCCCCTAACCAGCAGCAGGTTCGAAGATAGGAGACAGGAACAATTTCTAGGCCCTTTACGTATGATGTTCAATTTGGGTAGCAAATTTGTTACTGTGACTTCATTTGGGAAAAAAGATAATACCTTATGCTATGGAACTGAAGGGATGTCATTTTGTGATTAAGAGGGATCCAACAAATCAGATTAATGACTGTCAGTCATTTCTGCATCATCTCATCAGTTGAACGAGGAGTTATTTAGAAAAAAAGTAAAAGTTATATAGCCAAACATTTCTTCTACTATGAGTCCGGTTCAACATGACAAAGGACTATTTGCTAAAAAGTCTCCGATGTTTTTTTCTTCATAGTTTTAATGAGGATAATAGCCAAGCGTCTGCTAAATATGCTAAATCTTTTAAAAACAACCATGGACGAAATGTGAAGAGTATATTGTTCTTACTTTTCTGCACTCCTTGAAGTCAGAACAATTGTTGCGTAGTGGTTTATTAAGATGTGAATATGGGTATGGGTGCAAAATCTTTGAAAGTTATCATCTCTTCTCACCCCATGTTGATAATGTAAAATAAAACCTGTATGAGCAAAAATTAGGAGGGTTTCTGAAAACAAAATTGGCTTTAAATAATTTTAATTTTAGGGTGCATTTCGATGTATACTGCAACAAAAAAAAACGAAACTCAAAAACATGAACTAACTTAAATTTTTTTAGGTGATATTCTTGTTTAACACGTCCAGATCATTCAGAAATGGGCACTTTCATTAGCAGAAATGTTTAGAAATTTTGTTGTCCTCTGTAATTTAAGAGCAGAGCAATTTTAGTAGAAAAG
Organism: Hylyphantes graminicola; assembly: GCA_023701765.1. Lineage (NCBI taxonomy): Eukaryota > Metazoa > Arthropoda > Arachnida > Araneae > Linyphiidae > Hylyphantes > Hylyphantes graminicola. The sequence continues at coordinate 59,456,965 of CM043112.1, forward strand.
CGTTCTAAGTGATGGTATAGTACACATATATACCAGCTTGTGTGCTTGTTCAGAAAACTGCTTATAAGCTTTCGTCAAGTGGGACAGACACAGAGAGAGTTTTTACAAACACAAGAGACACGCAGAGAAAGGAAAACACAAACACATAGACAAATAACAATATTTATTGACGGTTAACAACTTCCATGCTAGACCGGGACTCGAGCCCGACCCCAGCAACTACAAAGGCTAGAATCCTAACGATTGCGCCACCGGGGCGGCCTAAAAAAGTATATTGTGTTATTTCAATGCCCCATGTTAATTTCTGTGTTTTATTGACTGAATTGCTTAACCCTTTTGATCTGAACTACACAATTATGCGGGTATAAGAGAGAATAATAAAAAAAAAGCTTAAACTTAAGTAAACAAAATATAATACAAATGAATACCACTGTCAACCTACCATTTAAAAATTTATTATGCTAAAAAAATTACTTTTTTTTTCTACATTCAATAAATACCACTTTCTAATAAAAGTATTTATCTTTATATAAAATTAATTACCAAATATATTATGTTCTTCCCTGAAGTTTATATAGAGACTCGTTTTGACCACTAAGCATAAGGCCAAAATCGGCTCTGCCAATGAAACGGCCCAGTTTTATTCTCAGAGTTAGGGGAGATTAAAGAATACTGTTCTTAAGTGATTGACCTATTTTTTTTAAAAAAGGAATTTGTAAAGGATTACTTACATGTTTTTGAACTAAATTAACAGTAGTACAGCTTAATAAGTAACGTTTATATTATAAATGAATAATATTCCATTGGGAATCACATGTTGTCGGCCAGGGGTGTGTTTAGGAGTCGGGTAGCTGGGGCTATTCACCGCTTCATTCTTCCGTGTTTTTTTTACCTAACTTGCTGGGAAGATAAATGTGTGTTACTGTCGTGGATAGGAAAACTGCAGTAACCGCCAGAAATGTATTTCGAAGATATTTGCTCTAGCGCGCTTCGGAATTCCTACGAACTCCAATAAAACATTGAAAATTGAAGTTAAAGGTATTATTGACTTTGACTTGGAACAGTTTAATTGGTATTCGGGACCTACTCCTTCCGAACTTTCGACTCCACACAGATTTGACAATCACGTATGCCTCAATGTACTCGGACATCACAGATTTTTACAGGGATTTTCCTCCAGCGCGAATACGTCTATAGTACGGCCGGACAGGGACAGAACCTTTGTTTGTCGATTATCTACCTCGGCCACGTCGTGTACTATTTCGCCCTTAAAAATTTTGCTTTGAGTGTACACTCAGGTGTCGGCTATTGCAACTGGGGCTTCAAATTATGACGTACTTCGACAAAACCATATTTGAGCTCCAGTGCGACGAAAATTAAATCTCCAACCCCAAATACTCTACTTCACTTAAACCAATAATACATACGTCTTCATTTCAGTAACACTTATCAAGGCGGTTCCACATAAATGGCGTTTTTGCGCAATCTTCTTGTGGTGTGCAGCCTGTCTGTGACCAGATGCGCCCCTGTCCCTCTAGAAATGATTGACATGACGCATCCCTTCGACAACTCAACCCTAGGGTGGCCGACTCAGAAAAAGTTCCAGATCGTGGTGAAGGAGAACGGCACTCAACGAGAGGGCCAATGGTAAGTGTTCAAAGGCATGCATCTATGACCTGTCCACAAAAAGTCGAAGCTTCAAGGTTACGCCCGTCCCATCCGCAGTGGGGCTCATCTGAATAAACATCTGAATTAGAGCCGCTTGTTATTAGCTGTACTTACCTACATGGCATCATAACAAACGAAAAAAAAATCAGATATCGTGTCAATGAACCATATTATTTCCTTCTTTAAAGAAAACAAGATTCTAACAGGAAACTTTAAGTTGAGTAAATTTTTAAACCTTTTGTAAGTGCCAATTTTTAACGCTTCCAAGTGATACTTTCTTAAAATGTTGTGCTCTAAAAGCGCTAAATATTTTTGTTCTGTAAAAAGAAGCATTCGCCAGTTCGTCAAAAATAACAGCCGCCGAACCGTTGTAGGAATTAGTAGATGTCTAAATTGAGTGATTCTAACCCGAATCGAACAAGGCAGCCTCTTTGTAAGTGAATAATTTAGTCTTAATTAATTGGCTCCTGTATGGAAGAATGTGTTTAGATTTTTTGTGAAATTATTTGTAGGTGATAGCAAAAGTAGTTACTGGCTAAGTATATACTGGCCAAGATGTCTTTCTAAAGTTTCCTCTTGAAAGTGGGCAAGAGTGCAGATATTTACTATCTCTGTGGATATAACTGGCAAATTCAATTTCGATGTGAGACATGGTCGCCTAGCAGCTCAAAGTTACAAATTCTCCCATAGGCATGATGCTAAAGAACACATCATTTTTTAAATAAAAAAAATGTATGTGTCGGTTTTTATTTACTTTTAGGGTTAGGAACAGGTCAGCATGTATTATTTAAAAATTCTATCTCAACTGCCACTGCAAAGAAAGCCATCTATTGGCCTTTGTGCTACGAGTAATAGCTCACATTATACTGGCATGCAAAGCAGCGATATCTAAAATCCCTTGTACTAAGAATAATAGCTTACATTTTACCTCGCATCATAACAGCGCCATCTACTGGCCTTCTGATATTGCGAAATCCTTATTCCCTTACAGGCTACAGTCCGAGGAGTACGCTGGCGGTACCCACGTGGGCACCCATTTAGATGCTCCGTGCTACTTCAGCAGACGGGGTTGGTGTGTGGACGATGTCCCCCTCTCCCGCCTCGTCGCACCCGCCGCTGTCGTTGACGTCACGAGGAGGTCACGCGACGACGCTGACTACCTCGTCAGTGTGCGGGATCTGGAGGGGTGGGAGAGGGAGACAGACGAGAGCCTCAACGGAACCATTGTGCTTATTCGATCCGGGTAATTAATAATTTAGAAGCTTAGTGGAAAAGCTTTCTAAGTGCCATTTTTGATGAAATCGAAATTTTTGTGTCAAAGAACGTGATATTCTCTGCTAAAAGCTAAAAAGTTTACATTTTTCATTAACTTTAAGTTACTTAAACTTAACAATAAGTAACTTTTAGTAAGTAAAGTAAACCTTAAGCGTTTTTTCTTATTTAATCTTATGTACAATATTATGGAGTATGTATTTTTAGTGCCTTAACAAAAAAATATGACTTTTTCTCAAAACATTTACCCTAGAGATAAAAAAAACCTGAGGTTTTTTTTATTTTTTTTATTTGGGAATAACTTTATGGACTGTAATGCTGTATATCGCCCTAGAATATATGCTTTAATCCAAAATATGTGTTTTACGAGATGTAAGTTAGAATTTTCGGATTTTTCGCCGTAATTTGTCTGATTATCAGTGGGCTAGTAGCAACACAAACATATAATAATTTCAAAGTCCCAAACTAAAACCATGAAGATAGTCGGGTGTCGGCTTGTTACTTGACTGTGGTTCTAAATTACTGCTCCCGAAGTAAATAAATCGTGTGTTTAGCTCTAGTGTGACGATAATTCAATCTAGCCAAAACCAACCATGGAGATTGAATTATACGGAGATGTGATTGGGAGAGAATTAATGCAAAAACTTGTTTGACAACATGTTTGCGGTGATCGCTTCTGCAATACACAAAAACAAACTACTTGGCGAATGATTTGGCGCTTTGTTACATTGAATGAAATTAATAAAACATGGATGAACTTTTCACTTGAATTGAAATATTAAAACCTTGCGTTAGATGTGTACTTCAGCCTTTTATTGACATAATTACAATTTCAATAAGCAATTCATAAAAAAATAAAGTTGTACACACATTTTGGGCCAATCATTTCTTAAGACGTACGTGCATTGTTTCGTTTGGTGGATAAAATCGATTTAACGTCTTTAAGCTTTCCTCACCTGTATACACATTATACATCTCCATCATATTTTTCCTCTATGACTCAAGTAAACTTTTTTTCTCCAACGGGACGGCTGCTTTATTGTTGGCTTTGCTTTTTCTCGGCATATTCCCCTAAATTGAGAGAAATTTTTCGTGGCACCATCTAGACGACTCTCGCTCAAACAAACTAGTCTTCTACGTTTTGATAAATGTAAGATATTAACTAATATTTCTCCCGTTAGATGGGGCCGCAGATGGCCTGACAAGGAAGCCTTCACCGGCACAGCAGGCAACAGATCATCACAACTTCACTTCCCGGGGCTCTCAAAAGAGGCAGCACAGTGGCTGGTGGACAAGCGAAACATCTTTGGGCTAGGCACAGAGACCCTTTCTCTGGACGGTGGCCAGTCAAGGGACATGTCGGCCCACAGGACCCTTCTGGCCAAGAACGTGTTTGGTTTGGAAAATGTGGCCAATATGGAGGACATTCTGATCTACGGGGCCACGCTGCATGTGTTCCCCATGAAGATAGGTCGAGCGAGTGGGGCTCCAGATCTAACTTAGTAATAACAATGTTCTTGTTTCCGGACGTCAAAAGGAAAGTTTTATCATCCTTCAAAAAGATCGACAATTGGTACTTATGATACGAAAATTCAGAAAGTTGTTACAAAATGTATTTTATTGTCGAGGTTGCCGGAGAGTTGGCAGGACTATAACCCTTTCTGACCAAGCTATCACGATTCGTGCGGGTATAAAAGAAGAAGAAAATTTTTCTTAGACCGCCTGTTTTGTCTTCATGCAAATTCGTTAAGTCATTGTTTCAACTATAGTCAAGATCTAACTTGTAATTGAAGAATGAAAGAGGTTATATACTATAGGTTGATTTGCATCTTCAAGAGGAGACAAACTTGAATTGTGGAAGACCCAGATATGGACTTTGATTCTTATCTATTCTTCACACACAAACATCGGCAACACCTGCCGAGTTTTTAAAATTGACTGGTGTCGCATAAAGTACTGAGAATTTTTTTTCTTCATAATTCTATAATAAAATTTAATAATACAGAATAGTGGTATTACTTAAAAGCACAAAAAATCGTTTTTTCACTTATGACCATGGCGAAACTTGATTTTCTTAACAACTGTGGACAATATTAGACCTCGTAATCTTGAAGGCAAAGATCGAAGGCCAACAAGTTTTGCACCTTCTGTGATAACTTCATTATTAATAATTATTTTTTTGTCATAAATGAAAAGCCAAGTGGAAAGCCTCCTCCCTATATATAATAATAATAATAATAATAATAATAATAATAATAATAATAATAATAATAATAATAATAATAATAATAATAATAATAATAATAATAATAATAATAATAATAATAATAATAATAATAATAATAATAATAATAATAATAATAATAATAATAATAATAATAATAATAATAATAATAATAATAATAATAATAATAATAATAATAATAATAATAATAATAATAATAATAATAATAATAATAATAATAATAATAATAATAATAATAATAATATAATAATAATAATAATAATATAATAATAATAATAATAATAATAATAATAATAATAATAATAATAATAATAATAATAATAATAATAATAATAATAATAATAATAATAATAATAATAATAATAATAATAATAATAATAATAATAATAATAATAATAATAATAATAATAATAATAATAATAATAATAATAATAATAATAATAATAATAATAATAATAATAATAATAATAATAATAATAATAATAATAATAATAATAATAATAAATAATAATAATAATAATAATAATAATAATAATAATAATAATAATAATAATAATAATAATAATAATAATAATAATAATAATAATATAATAATAATAATAATAATAATAATAATAATAATAATAATAATAATAATAATAATAATAATAATAATAATAATAATAATAATAATAATAATAATAATAATAATAATAATAATAATAATCACTTAAAATGTTAGGACACAAGATGCAAAGAAGCAGGTTGAAGAAGTTTGAGGCAGTGAGGAATCTGCTGGACTTCCATATTGGATTAACCGAGAGGCATCAAGGGTTCATCCTGAGGCGGGAAATCTAATCGTAGCATCTCTCGCTCCACGGCCTGCAGGAAGCTCTGTTGAGTGTTTAACTTGCACTGAGAAGATCCAGAGATAGATCACTAAATACTATGTGGCATTCTTATTAGTTTTTAGTAAAGTTTCAGGGCGGATTTCTTGATATCATATACAATGCTCATTTCCGAATATGCAGGCAAGGCAGGAATAGGATGTGGACTTCATTGCCCCTGTAACCAGCCGCAGGTTAGAATATAGGAGGCAGGAAAAAAAATTCTGGGACCCATGTGTAGTATTTAAACCTATTCTCTCTCTCTCTCTCAAATTATGGCTTCGAGACGAAAATGTAATTGTTCTAGTAACTGTGGACTCTATTTCATATAGTGATTGAATGGGGACGGGTCAAAACGTTAGTTTGATAGTGACAAGATTTCATTTAAATTTATTTAAATATATTATGCATAATAAATTACTTTTTTGTACATTCAATAAATACCACTTTTAAAGAAGAGTATTTGTCATTATAAAAATTAATAACCTGCTCACTTACAAAATTTCTTACGTTCTTAAAAGCTTTTTAATAATAACCAAATACGTTATCGTTGGGATTAATAACAGAGGTCGTTAATGTAAGACAGTTTCTGTACTACGTAGCGGCAGCATTGTAACTGAATTTACTGAGATTGTGATATATTGAGATTATGCTGATTTGATGAGATATTGACTAAAGACTAAAGAATAGTTGAGGTATTCGACGATGTTGGGCATTCATTTTTTTTAAACCTTGAATGTGCATGTTGTTCTTTCCAATCCTCTATTTGTCCGACTGTGCACTGCTGCTCAGGCGTCCCCTGAGCACATCCTGCAGTGCCTTGGACTTGATAAGAAGGACTTGACATCACACCCTTTGGCTGTCATTGACTTTTTATCTGTCAACAAAGTGTTGGAGCACGTCTGACTACTGGGGATCAGAAACAACAACAAACTTTGTCGTGACGTTCATTTTGAATTTATTTGCCCTTAAAATTGTATTGTATGGTTCATATATATTCCAGCTTGTGTGCTTGTTCAGAAAACCGCTTATAATCTTTCGTCAAGTGGGACACACACAGAAAGAGTTTTTACAAGCACAAGAGACACACAAAGAAAGGACAACACATAGACAAATAACAACATTTATTGACGGTCACAAGCATCCATGCCAGACCGGGATCCGAGCCCGATCCCAGGAACACCAAAGGCTTGCATCCTGACGATTGCGCCACCGGGGCTGCCTAAAAAAATTTATATTCTGTGTTTTCAATATCTAATGTTAATTTGTGTGTTTCATTGACTGAATTGCTTAATCCTTTAGACCTGAACTTCACAATTATGCTGGTATGAGGGAGAATAATCAAGCTCTTCTGAGAATAGTTAAACCCTTTGGCTGTCATTGACTTGATATCTTTCAACAACCTTTTGGAACTCTGAATGTGTATATTTCGAAAGAATCCAATGGTTCGTAATAATACCTCATTAACAACGGGTGGCAAGAAAATTTGCTACTTGAAAAAAAAGCTTAAGTTTATTTAAGTAAACAAATTATAAGTCAAATGAAAACCATTGTCAGCCAACCAACCATTTAAAAATATATTATACCTAAAAAATTACTTTTTTTTTTGTACATTCAATAAATACCACTTTCTAACAAAAGTATTTGTCTTTATAAAAAAAATAATTACCAAATAAAGTTTCTTCGATAATGAAAAATGGGGACACAACAAAACAGATAATTTATTTAAAAACGTACTGCTACTTTAAAATTAAACCGTAAACGTCAAGAGAATAAAGAATATTTTGCAATATAAATAGGTTATATTCGCGTCGAATGCGTTAAAAAAAGGCAACCAAAACGTTTTCTTTGTCAAACTTTCATAAAACGTACTAAGGGAGTTTAAGCTATTATTTTGTAAGTAATATAGTTAATTTTCTGTTTTTTTTCGTTACATTGTTATGTAATTTTTTTTGTGGGAAATTATTTACAATAAATTACGTTTTACTACCATTAACTATTATTTTTTTGTAACTTAAAATTAGTATTAGCTAATTGCACGAGCTACAGACCACTTTAAAAAAAATCAGCTAATTACCTGAAACAACGAAATCGAAGAAATCTTTATGCGAAACCATCAGCGCGTTCACCCATTGAAAACATCTTCCGTTTCTTCAAGGTGTTGCTGATGCGATTACGAATTGATTCTTCTGTATTAAAAAAACAAAGTCAACAACTTGTAGCTACTAAAAGAGGATTCCTGTCCATTGTGTATTATGAACATAGATTGAAGAAGAAGAGGGCGATGCTGCGGGATAAAAAACCAACGCAGGTACTTCAATCAAGTGAAGCCATCTATCGTTTTCTAGTAAGCCCAAACAAACGCTATCGGCGCTTTATTTGGCGCTATATTCCTAGTGGAGTTTGTATTTGCTAACAGTATCGACTTGGCGATTTTAGACTCTCATTAAAGAACTTAAAATTGCAACCAGTTTTCTTATCTCTAAATTCATTTACTAAAATCTTGGGTGCAGTTAGATCTCGTGATACTGCCTGCAACTGCGCAATCATTTTTTTTTATCAACGCTTAATATTTTTAATCAACGCTTATCGAAGAATAAAATGATGCGTTTTAGTACACAAAGAGTTCTATTAGTAGGGTAGGGAGTGAACCTACCTACTGCACCATGGACCAACACGGAAAAAATATAGGGTGGTATGTGGGGCCCGATGGCCGAGTGGTTTGGAACGCAGGTCATAACGTGCTAGCAGTCCGCCCGCTGTAATGGATGCGGGCTCGATTTCCGCCTTTGCCCTAGGTGTACTTCCTTTCTCTGTATCAAAATCATAAATAAACTAGCACTTTTGCCACTATTCGGGCTCCGTAGTGAGCCGTGGCTGCCGATGGCAGCTCAGTGAGAGTCGTTCCTCTACCCTACTGTAGAAATCTTTGGTTTTCCATTGAACTAACGTTGAGTGAGTGGTTTGTCTGGGCTTACTAGGGTTGCTTGGCGACTTTCTGATGGCTTCACTTTATTTAACGCCAAGCATCCCCATCGCCTTCTTAACTCTGTGATTTTGAATGCGGAGGTCGGATGAGATTTAATTGAATTTCTGCAGTTGATGACATAATGGCAATGTGCATCGTGTGGTGTGAGGGGAAAGACGCTGAGGTATGTAATGTCATTTTATTCTTCGTAGTAAATAAGTTTAAAACCATGCATGTACAGATTAATATGATTAACAATTTATGCACCGAATTAAGATTTAATTTTAATTATTTGCCGTTGTCTATTTTAAAGCTATCTGTGCAATTAATAATAATAATATATTACGGTTAAAAAATTGTTGGAGCATAAAATGCTTGTTATGACAAATTTATTTTCGTTTTTTCACTTTAATATTTATAGTAATAACTTAGATACATGGAAAAAAACGAAATTTTCTTGAATAAATACGACGTATCATGAAATGATTAACCATTTTTGTTTTTACTTTTTTTTTAAAGTGATTGCTCTGCATAATAAAATCCCCACTAACGCATAGTTTCCTAAAAAGAACAATGGAAATTAAATGGGATTTATAAGTCCACAACTAATTTAGCTCAGGTAACTTAAGTTAAAATTTTATTTAGGATTTACTTTACTTTTGTACACTTTAATTTGCTAAAAAAGCGTACAATTAAATCAAAAAGTTCCACCTTGCTCTCATTTTCTCGAAAGGAACAATGAAAAGTTAAACAAAAGTAATACTTATAAAGTACTGTTATTAGGTAAAGGGTTAAATTTTCTGCGGAATCGAATGTATTAGTGAACTAAATTTTGTAATTATGAATTGTAATCTATATGTAAATAAAAATGGGAGTTGTTTTTGTAAGTAGTATAATAAAGCTTAAGTTGTTTTCAAATGTTTAGAAGCTTGACAACAAGGTATTTATTATTCGATTTCTATTGTGTTTGTAAACAAGTTTCAGAACTTTTTACTTTTTATTTTCCGACAATTTTAAATTTCTTGCTTATAACATTTGAAAACTCTGGACAACTTTTCTTCTGAAATAGTTTATTTATTTGTTATCTGTTGACTTTCTGTCATGAAACTTAACTTATTATTTGAAAAAATTAAATTTAAAATGTTTCTTTTAATGCTCCTATAAAAGTTCCTGCACTTGAAATATTTTGATTAAGTATGATAATGTAAGAGCTTATGGAAGAACGCGCTAAGTGACATTTTTGATTTTTGTTATATTAATAAACATGTTGTTCTCTCCTTTAAAGATAATAAGTTCCCCCTTTTTCATTAACGCTTAATTAAGTGCATGCTTTATCTTTTGTAAGTGCTGTTTTTAACGTATTTTAGTGCAAACGGAAAACCTTAAAACTCACTCTTACCACGTTCTTCCACTAGGGTCTTCAATTAATAGCTTAAAGTTTTTTTTTATTTGCGAAATTAAAATTAAATAAATAATTAACGTTTAATTTTAAGTATTAGATATATTTCGGGATACATCTGCATCATAATAGCGACAATAGTAAGATATTTTTTAGTTTTAATGCGTATATCAATGGGGCTAAAAATATAGGCCAAATTCCAGATTGATTCAAACAGTAATACTATTCTCTGGTTGTGCTGTTGGTTAAATCTCTATCTATTGACTGCTATACTAACGTAAACAGAATCATGACAACGTATAGCAGCACGTGTTCACCAATCTGATGTCTTTGGTGAAAACAAGGTAGATCTGCCTAGAGGGAACTAAATTGCCTCAGGCGTGATAGGCTCACACAGTGGTCAGGGAGTGGCCTTTCCTGACAAAGTATGTATTAGTTTCGAAACAAGTTTTAAATGATTTTACTGATGTACAACTAAGCGGCTTGTGTGGTTGGCAAAACACACGAAGAAAAAATTTTGTGCCTAAAATCAACGTGCAATATACTAATAAATATGATATTTAAAGTATCTGCAACAAAAGTATCTGCAACTTTAATTTATTTAGCAAATTTCCTTATATATGCGTTATAAACTGAAACTTACTGTTTCAACTACCAGTACACTTTAACTAAAATTTGTATTTTATAAAATTAATTATTCTTGTATTCTGAAGACTTCATGAATTTTCTTGTAATTTGAAAGAAGAGTCTGAAGTTTATTTAGACTCGACTAAGCGAAATTAGCACATTTCTATTCTTTGAGTAAAGGAATTTAAGGAATACTAATCATTCCTTCATTCTTTGGTGGCTTTTTTTTTTTACCAAACTTGCTGGGAAGATAAATGTGTGTTACTGTCGTAGACAGGAAAGCTGCAGTTACTTTCAGAAATGTATTTCGAAGATATTTGTTCTACTGCGTTTCTGAATTCCTACAAACTCCAATAAAACATTGAAAATTGAAGTTAGGGTATTGCTGACTTTGACTTGGAAATTTTTTACTGTTAGTGAGGCACACAGATTTGACAATCACGTATGCCTCAGTGTACTCGGACTTCACAGATTTTTACAGCTATTTTCCTCCAGTACGAATATGTCAAAAGTATGGCTGGACAGGGATAGAAGCGTTTCGGAAAAAGTTTTGTCGATTATCTACCTCGGCCACGTCGCGTACAATTTCGCACTTAAAAATTTTACTTTCGGTGCACACTCTGGTGTCGGCTATTGTCACTTGACTTGGGCTTCAAATTATGGCGTATTTCGCGATTAAACCTCTTGAGCTCCAGTGCGACGAAAATTAAACCTCCAACCCCAAATACTCTATTTCAATTTAACCAACAATACATACTTCTCCTTTTCAGTAACACATATCAAGGAAGTTCCACATAAATGGTGTTTCTGCGCAATCTTTTTGTGGTGTTCAGCCTGTCTGTGGCCAGATCCGCTCCTGTCCCTCTGGAAATGATTGACATGACGCATCCCTTCGATAACTCAACCCTGGGGTGGCCGACTCAGAAAAAGTTTCAGATTGTAGTAAAGGAGAACGGCACTCAACGAGAGGGCCAATGGTAAGTGTTCCAAGGGATGAATCTATGTCTCTGTCCACAAAAAGTCGATGCTTCAAGGTTACACCCGTCCCATCCGCAGTTTGGTTCTGAATAAACATCTGAAGTAGAGCCGATTGTTATTAGCTGTAATAACCTAAATGGCGTCATAACAAACGAAAAAAAAATTAGATTTCGTGTCAATGAACATATTATTAACTTCTTAAAAGAAAACAAGTTTCCCACGGGAAACTTTAAGTTGAGTAAATTTTTAAACCTTTTGTAAGTGCCATTTTTTAACGCTTCCAATTGCTACTTTCTTAAAATGCTATGCTCTAAAAGCGCTAAATATTTTTGTATTCCAAAAGGAAGCATTCGCCAGTTCATAAAAAATAACAGACGCCGAACCATTGTGGGAATTAGTAGATGTCTAAATTGAGTGATTCTAACCCGAATCGAACAAGGCAGCCTCTTTGTAAGTGAATAATTGAGTCTTAATTAATTGGCTCCTGTATGGAAGAATGTGTTTAGATTTCTTGGGAAATTATTTGTAGGTGATAGCAAAAGTAGTTACTGGCTAAGAATATACTGGCCAAGATGTCTTTCTAATGTTTCCTCTTGAAAGTGTGCGAGAGTGCAGATATTTACTATATCTGTGGGTATAACTGGCATGTTCAATTTCGATGTGAGACAAATTTACAAATCAAAAGCTCAAAGTTACAAATTCTCCCATAGGCATGATGCTAAAGAACATATCATTTTTTAAATAAAATAAATGTAATCGTCGGTTTTTATTTACTTTTATTGTTAGCAACAGGTCAGCATGTATTATATAAAAATTCTATCTCTGCTGCCACTGAAAAGATCGCCATCTATTGGCCTTTGTGCTACGAGTAATAGCTCACATTATACTGGTATAGAAAGCAGCGATATCTATAAACCCTTGTACTAAGAGGAATCGCTTACATTATTATAAGGCACAGAAAGCAGCGAAATCTATTATCCCTTGTGTTACGACGAATAGCTTTCATTCTAACGCACATGATAACAGCGCCATCTACTGGCCTTCTTATATTGCAAAATACTATATTCCCTTACAGGTTACAGTCCGAGGAATACGCTGGCGGTAGTCACGTGGGCACCCATTTAGATGCTCCGTGCCACTTCAGCAGACGGGGTTGGTGTGTGGACGATGTCCCCCTCTCCCGCCTCGTCGCACCCGCCGCCGTCGTCGACGTCACGAGGTTGTCACGCGACGACGCAGACTACCTCGTCAGAGTGAGGGATCTGGAGGGGTGGGAGAGGGAAACAGAAGAGAGCCTCAACGGAACCATTGTGCTCATACGATCCGGGTAATAAATAATTTAGGAGCTTAGTGGAAAAGCTTTCTAAGTGTAATTTTGGATTTAAAAAAAAAACGGTTATGCCAAAGAACGTGTTATTCTCTGCTGCAAAGCTAACAAGTTTACTTTTTTCATAAACTTAAGTTACTTAAATTTTACAGTAAGTAACTTTTAGTAAGTAAAATAAACTTGAAGCGTTTTTTTTTATTTAATTATATGTACAATATTATGGAGTACGTGTTTTTAGTACCCCAACAAAAAAAATGAAGTTTTCTCAAAACATTCACCTTTGGGATGAAAACTTAAGTTTTTTTTTATTTTTATTTATTTGGGGATAACTTTATGGACTGTAATGCTGTATATTGCTCTGGAATGTATGCTTTAATTCAAAATATGCGTTTTAAGAGATGCAAGTTTGAATTTTCGGAATGACCACCGTAATTTGTCTGATTATCAGTGGGGCTAGTGGCAACACCAAACATATAAAACAGTTGAGAAAAAAAACCTTCCGTATCTATTCGTCAAACGCAGATTTTTAACTACATGGTTGTCAGATAATATTGGGAAAAAAGTACCACTTTTTATGTGCAACTATTATTTATATAATAATTAATTTTTGTACAGATGTATACGAGTGGAAAATCGTTCGTGAAAAATCATTACGGTGTCTTTTTTATATATATATTATATATATATATATATATATATATATATATATATATATATATATATATATATATATATATATATAAAAAAAGACGTTTGTGCATCGCTTCATTTGGTGGATAAAATCTCGAATTGGCGTCTTTGAGCTGGCCTCATCTGCATACACATTACACATCTCCATCATATTTTTCCTACATGACTCGAGTAAATATTTTTCTCCAACAGAGAGGCTGCTTTATTGTTGGCTTAGCTTTTTCCAGACTCGGCATATTCCTCGGAAACATAGATTTAGAAAGTAGCAGATATGCCCATATGGGGAAAGGTGAAGCCACTTGTGAACTAGTATCCCATAAGGCAGTTCGCAAGTCCTAGCACTTGGCATGCCATACGCCACGAGATGGCACCTTAAGTTTATAGCTGGATATGTATTGATAACTTCTGGCAGACATGAGGTACAAATTTATAAATGCTAGTTAAAATTTATAAATGTTTTGATAAATGCTAGATATTAATTAATATATCTCCCGCTAGATGGGGCCGCAGATGGCCTGACAAGGAAGCCTTCACCGGCACAGCAGGCAACAGATCATCACAACTTCATTTCCCGGGGCTCTCAAAAGAGGCAGCACAGTGGCTGGTGGACAAGCGAAGCATCTTTGGGCTAGGCACAGAGACCCTTTCTCTGGACGGTGGCCAGTCGAGGGACATGTCGGCCCACAGGACCCTTCTGGCCAAGAACGTGTTTGGTTTGGAAAATGTGGCCAACATGGAGGACATTCCGATCTACGGGGTCACGCTGCATGTGTTTCCCATGAAGATTGGTCGAGCGAGTGGGGGTCCAGTGAGGATCGTGGCAACTTACCCAAAGATGAAATATGCGAAGAAGGAAGAGGAATACGTCACTGAGGGGACGTTGAGGGAAATCATCATATTTAATAAGTAGAATTCAACTGTATTAATGCTGATCTCGCGCTCGATAAGATTTTTACATGAATCCCTAAAGTTTCTGTAGCGGATTTGAAAAAGTACTGTAACGAAAACATTGTGAAATAATTATTTGGGGTTATTGATTGAAGAATTGCTAAGTTAAATAGCAAATTAGTGGTTGCTTTATACAGACTGGCTCTAGTACACCGTCAATTTTACCAATGCTCTGCTACCTTTCCAGATTTAACTTGGTAATAAAAAAATTTTTGGATCCGGATGCCAAGAGAAAGTTCAATTTCCCACCTTCAAAGATCGGCAATCGGTACTTATGACATAGAAATTCAGAAAGTTGTTTAAAAAATGTCTTTAATTGCCGATGTGTTGCCGGAGAGTTAGTAGGTCTGCTATCGCCTTTTAAGATCGACCTATTACGATTCTACGGGTATGAAAGAAAATGATCAAGCTGATCAAAAATATCGACACCGAAGCAGGCATCAGTCGTTTATTTGTGTACAAAAATCACGTGGTTTTTAAAGAGTTGCTGGCATTGATATGCAGTTCTCTCAATCGCGCATTAACACTTTACTACTACGGAGAGTACTCTAAATACGACCACATACGAGAAATTGTTAATCCTAACCCTACTGCAGACCAACCATTCAAATGGCCCCGTACTATTCACCATAACCCAAATTGGTGAATCCTGCACACAAAAACTGTTTATAGCTATTATATCTGCTGTAAATATATCTGCTAACTCAGCAGCAGCAGAAGAGACTACGAGTCCCTCCATCCCCGGGGTTACCTACGATGGAAGTTTGGAGGCCCTCGGGTTAAAACTGATGTTCAAGTACGACACAAGGCATAGATGAAGCAGAAAACTTGTTCGATAAAACTCTTAAAATTTAGTCTCATAAACTTAAATCAGCGCCATTTGGCGGCTGGTCTTAAGATATAGTATATTTGTTAGATCGTCTTTGTTATCTTCATGCAAATTAATTTAGTTTTTGTAAAACAAATGAAATTTTAACAGAGAATTTTTAGCATTGTCTTTCGTTTCATTTGTGCAATATAAAAATAAAACAACTATAGTCAAGATCTAACTTTTAATTGAAGAATGAAAGAGGCTATTAATTGACTTGCATTGTGATAAAATATTTCATATTTCCGTAATAAAACTTTACGATATAGAAAAGTGGTGTTAATTTATAGCCCCAAAAAATCGTTTCTTTTTGCGTATGACCATGACAAAACTTAATTTCGTCTCAACTGTGGACAATACCAGACCTCGCCATCTTGCTGTAACGACCAAAGGCCAACAAGTTCTGTACCCCCAGAATCGCGAGCAAAAGCTAAGTATAAACACGAGATAGCAAGTGAGTTTAAGAGGGACTGTCAGTCCCATAGAGCTAATGCATTACTTTTGAAATCACAACTTTTGTAAAAGAAATGCTTTGCCATGCTATTCCCATTTTTGCGAAGTATTGGGAATCATCTTAGTAATTTGTTTCATATCGAGGGGGATTCCCATACCTATGGGAAAAGGCTGAAATGGCAAAGCAATACTTCGGCGGAAGTTGTGATTCCAAAACTAATACATTATCTATGGGACTGACAGTCTCTCTAAATTTGTGGGGTTGTTATTTGAAAATGTTTATTTTATTTATTGATTTAAAATCAAATTTTATTTTTATGCTGGCCCTTACTAAAATTCTGAGGTATTTTTAAGGTATTTATAAGGTTTCTTTTCATAGGTATTTTGGAGGTATTTTAGAGGTATTGAGTTGAGGTATTTTCAGCTACTAAATGGTGCAGAAAAAAACCTCTCATGTATTAGAAAAAAACCTCTGTTGAAGGTATCTCACAAATACATAGAGGTATTTTTTCGAAACCTTCAACAGAGGTTTTTTTTTAATACATCAGAGGTTTTTTCCTGCACCATTTAGTAGCTGAAAATACCTCAATCCAATACCTCGAAAATACCTAAAATATACCTCTGATGAAAAACCTCAAAGGTTTTCCTAAAATACCTTTAATGAGGTATTTTAAATAAACCAAAAAGGTTTTCCAAAATACCTTTCAATGAGGTATTTTAAACAAACCTAAAGGTTTTCTTAAAATACCTTGCAATAGTTGAGGAGTAAAATGTTATTGTCTTGCCCATGGAATGCCAGTGCCCCGAAGACGTTAGTCGCCTTTTGACACAAGTAAATACACAGATACGACCATAGAGACACGTTATATATATGAACAAGACAACAATAGATGATTTTACTTACCGGGAATCGAACCGAGGACTAACAAGCTGGGATTCAGACGCTATAACCACTACACCAGGCAGAGATGGTATTGTATATTAGTGTTAGGCATTTAAGGTTTGCAAATGCTTTTAAATAAAGTATACGACCTGTACTCACGAAAGCTTACTAAAATATACAGAAGAGAGTTATTTTACCATTAAAATATGTAATACATTTTAAAGATATTAATTAGTTATGATTAAAACCATTTTTTTAAGTTCTTACTCGTTAGTGCTGCCATCTATAGTTCATTAATAATTACTACAATTTTGCTATAATTATAACTAATTAATATTTTAAAAATTATAATTTTTAATTATGTAAATGACATTCTTTTGTATTTTTTGTAAGTTTTCGTAGGTACATGTCATCAGAGAGGTATTTTTTTGTCGTTATTTAAAAACAGAGCCCAACGTTTTCCCATTAGAAGTTAAATAATAGTAATTTTTTATAAAACTTTGTGCTTTCAAACTTTTCTTCTATACTTTTAAGGAACTTTGAAAAGATGTTTTTAGAAAATATATAAATAGCTTAAACAGTTATAAATATATCTTAATAAGAGTATTTGATTGTATCTAATTAAAAATGTTTAAATCTAATGCAAAATTGTTTGATAGCATCCATATTAAATTTTGAGTCATATCCTTTGGTTCCCACTAAAAATGAATAGAATAAAAGACCAAGAGCCCAAGATATTTGTATTTAAAAATAATGAAAAAAAAATGGGAGATACTTTATCTTTAATACATTTGAACCACAAAATATTGCATAGTTGCTTTTAAATTCTATTGTAAATGTTACTTAATTAGCCAGTAAGAATCTTATAACTTTCACTCAATTGCTTTATTAGAATTGTAAGTATGGATATCAGGGCCCTAAAATATGTAATATATTATTTGTATGCATGTGAAATAGCTTTTAAATAGAAATTAATTTGCATTCACATAAAGTTTCTACCAAAATTATGTTCATAAAACTATAGTTTCTAAAAATACATTAATTTAATTTCATAAAAAAAATCTTCGCAATGACTTCGATAATAGTTTTAAAAAATAGTACGTGCTTCAATACCATGCTATCCCTACAATAGTTATTTATGCAACAAGTGTGAAAAGTATCACTTTTTAAAACAAGTGTACGAGCGAGTGAAATAAAGACACGTGTTTTAAAAAGTTTACTTTTCGCACGTGTTGCATACACTATTTTTTATAATTGCGTGAAAAAAATCAAATCTCATTGGTTCAAAAATAATTCACGTGCTAATTAGACTAAAATAAGTTTTTAGCTTCCAGGAGAGATGTCAAAGAAAACAACCAATGAACTCGCAGTTCGGAGCGCGTGACGCTATAAAAAACCAATAAGCGTGTTTCAACATTTTGTCAAAGAAAGCAACCAATGAACTCGCAGTTCGAAGGGCGTGACTTAAGAAATATTCCCATCGCGAGAAAAAAAATTCTCTGAATTAAAAATAATTCACGCGCATAATATTTTTAAATGCAGCAGATCGATAAATCTTTGGATTTTTTGAGTATTATCAAATCGAAATTTTACTTGAAATGTTGGCATCTTATTAAAAGAGTGCGACAAAGTCTTTTTTTCGCTGCTTTTGGGTGAAAAAAAGTACTTTTTTTCACTGTTTCAAAAAGTCTAGCTTTGTGCACGCGTCTGATATTGAAATTATAATGTAAAAGTCGGGTTTTTTTCACGCAATTATAAAATAGATATTTATGCAACTAGTGCGAAAAGTAATGCTTTTTAAAACAAGTGGATTTTATTTCACGAGCGAGTGAAATAAAGACACGTGTTTTAAAAAGTTTACTTTTCGCACGTGTTTCATACACTATTTTTTATAATTGCGTGAAAAAAATCAAATCTCATTGGTTCAAAAATAATTCACGTGCTAATTAGACTAAAATAGACAAAGAGATGTCAAGGAAAACAACCAATGAACTCGCAGTTCGGAGCGAGTGACGCTATAAAAAACCAATAAGCGTGTTTCATAATTTTGTCAAAGAAAGCAACCAATGAACTCGCAGTTCGAAGGGCATGACTTAGGAAATATTCCCATCGTGAGAAAAAAAAAATTCATTGATTCAAAAATAATTCACGCGCATAATATTTTTTATATACAGCAGATCGATAAATCTTTGGATTTTATGAGTATTATCAAATCGAAATTTTACTTGAAATGTTGGCATCTTATAAAAAGAGTGCGACAAAGTCTTTCTTTCACTGCTTTTGGGTTTAAAAAAGTACTTTTTTTTCACTGTCTCAGAAAGTCTAGCTTTGTGCACGCGTCTGATATTGAAATTATAATGTAAAAGTCGGCTTTTTTTCACGCAATTATAAAATAGTTATTTATGCAACAAGTGTGAAAAGTAACAGTTTTTAAAACTAGTGGATTACCTCGCTCGTGAAATAATGACATGTGTTTTAAAAAGTTTACTTGAAGTGTGAAAAAAAATCATTGGTCCAAAAATATTTCACGCGCATTACTATCTTAAAAAAAAAGCAGATCGATAAATATCTGGATTTTATTAATATTATGAAATAGAAATTTTAGCTTGAAATGTTGGCATCTTATGAAAATAGTGAAAAAAGCTTTTTATTCACTGCTTTATTGGGTGACAAAAAGTACTTTTTTTCACTGTATCAAAAAGTCTAACTTTTTGCACGTGTATGATATTGAAATTATAATGTTAAAGTCGGATTTTTTTCACGCAACTATAAATATATATATTTAGAATACTTAAATAAAACCTCAAAATACCTGTAGTATTGAAGAGGTATTCCTCTGAATACCTTAAAATACCATAAGTATTTATTAGAAACCTCGCTAAACTATATGAATACCAAATGATTCCGAGGTTTACAAGTTCTAAAAAATAAAACCTCAAAATACCTGTAGTATTCAGGAGGTATTCATCTATAAACCTTAAAATACCATAAGTATTTATTAGAAACCTCGCTAAACTATATGAATACCAAATGATTCCGAGGTATATAGGTTTTAAAAAATAAAACCTCAAAATACCTGAAGTATTCAAGAGGTATTAATTTTAATACCTTAAAATACCATAGGTATTTATTAGAAACCTATATAAACTATATGAATACCAAATGATTCCGAGGTATATAGGTTTTAAAAAATAAAACCTCAAAATACCTGAAGTATTCAGGAGGTATTAATTTTAATACCTTAAAATACCATAGGTATTTATTAGAAACCTATATAAACTATATGAATACCAAATGATTCCGAGGTATATAGGTTTTAAAAAATAAAACCTCAAAATACCTGTAGTATTCAGGAGGTATTTATCTGCATACCTTAAAATACCATAGGTTTTTATTAGAAACCTCGCGAAACTTGTAAAATACCTAAAACTTTAGAGGTTTCTCTAGGTATTTGAAAATAAAACCTTAAAAATACCTTCGGTCAGGTATTATTCCAGGAGGTATTATAACTGAAAACCTCAAAAATACCTTTTAATACCATGAATACCTAGTTTAAACCTCTAAAAAACCTCTAAAATACCTTAAATTTTAGTAAGGGGGATTAGATTTCCTCAACTCTCTTAATTATACATTTCCGAAATGGAAACAGCTATGATATTAATAATGACCGTTGCGGCCTGGATGGCCTAGTGGTTTAGATCGCAGACCATCACGCTAGAAGTCTGCACGCTGTAATGGGCGCAGGTTCGATTCCCGCTTTCGCCCTGAGTGTTATTTCTCTCTGTGTGTCATTAAAAATCTTTTCTGAAAGCCTTTGTTTGTTTAAACTTGTTTCAAGATATGTAAATTTAGTAGTTTAATATTTCGCGGACGAAAGCGGTATAGACCCCAAAAATGTACAAACGGTGCCGTACGCAATGTTTTCCATTGTAATCTTTAACTGTGTATACTGTGTTTAGTAGCCAAAACATTCTGTTTATTGTCTAAGACTACGTTTGGCGATATCTGAGAATGCGAAATGGAAAAGTAGCGTAAATTTGTGTCTTAAATTATGTCTAATAAATGGCAATTGCTGTCATGGACTTAATAGCTTTTCCCCTCCTAATGCTAACTGCTTGGGCTTCATACAACTTTCAAAGAGTTTTCTTATTACTATAGTCTGCTCGTATCAGCAACGAAATTAAAGAAATCTTTTTTCAAAATCATCAGCGCGTTCACCCATTGTAAGCACTTTCCGTTTATCAAGGTGTTTATGATTGCGATTAAGAATTGCTTCTTCTGTATTAAAAAGCAAAGGCAATAGCTTGTAGCCGCTAAAACAGGATTCCTGTCCATTGTATATTTTCAACATAGATGTAAAAAGAAGATGGTGATGCTGTCAGAAAAGAACCCAACGCAGGTACTTCCACCAAGTGAAGCCATCTATCACTTTCTAGTAAGCCCAAACAAACGCTATCGGCGCTATCGTTTAAACGCTATCGTTTCTATGGACTTAAAAGCCAACTGAAATCGTAATACATCAGCACTAAAACAAAAGTAAATCTATATAAAACCCTGATAAGACTTGTTGCCCTGCATGGCAGTGAATGCTGGGCTTTGAACAGGGCAGAAGAAGACCTTTTATCTATTTTTGAAAGAAAGAAAAATCCCAAGAAAGATTTTTGGACCAGTTAAGGAGTCTTAAAAATGTGCAAAGAAGATACTACATAGCATAGTTTGATCTCTCTTGTAATTTTTTTAACTACTCAATAACTGAGTATAATTTTTTTATATGTAATTCTACAAGATTTATTTATTATAAAACAAGTTTTAAAATTTATGAAACTTTAGCCAAAACTAAAATAAATGATATTAAACATGAAGGTACTTGAACACACTGTGATTAGGCTTGCGCGGCAAATAGTGAGGTCAAAATTGAAAAAATGAATAAGAAAATGACTTTATATTGTACAAATATGTACAAACAAAGACTTATACCTAAATTCTCAGCTCAATTTTAATTAAAAATTATTTTTAAAAAAATTTAAAATCAAAATTTTTAAATTTTTATTATTTTTTTTAGAAAAAAGTTTCTTAAAATAATTTCTAATTAAAATTGAGCTGAGAATTTAGGTATAAGTCCTAGTTTGTACATATTTGTACAATATAAAGTCATTTTCTTGGTCATTTGTTCAATTTTGACCTCACAATTTGCCGCGCAAGCCTAATCACAGTGTGTTCAAGTACCTTCATGTTTAATATCATTTATTTTAGTTTTGGCTAAAGTTTCATAAATTTTAAAACTTGTTTTATAATAAATAAATCTTGTTGAATTACATATAAAAAAATTATACTCATTTATTGAGTAGTTAAAAAATGACATGAATGATCAAACTATGTTTTGTAGTACCTTCATTGCACATTTTTAAGACTCCTATGACCCCTTAAGCGAGACGGTGTTTGGAGAATCGCCTACAACCACGAAATATACAAAAAGTATGGTGAACCCGACATTCTAAAGGTGGTAAAGGCGTCCCGCATTAGGTGGTTGGGACATGTATATCGATACGAAGACAGCTTCCCCACTAAAAAAGTGACTTTCTCGAAGATGGAAGGAAAGCGGCGCAGAGGAAGGCCCCCAACTAGATGGCTGGATGTGGTTGAAAGAGACCTCAAAGTGTTAGGAGTTAACCGATGGAGGGTCATCGTGGGGGACAGAATCAGATGGAGGAGACTTGGAGAGACGGCCTTGGCCTGTAACAGGCTGCAGTGTCAGCGAAGAAGAAGAATAGCTTGTACCTACTGAAACTGGATTCAAATACATCGCGTATTTTAAAAGTGAAGGTTGGATAAGTTTTAATTGAATGTCTGCAGTTGATGACATAATGGCAATGTGCATCGTAAGGTATGAAGTAAAAGACGCTGAGGAATGTAATTGTATTTCATTCTGAGCAATAAATAAGCAGAAAATCAGGCATGTAACGATGTCTGATTGTATATGTGTTGAATCAAACTTAGAAGTGGATTAAATGATGTAATTATGAATTGTTATAAATAAAAATAAACTGTAAGTAGCATAATAACGTCTAAGCTCTCTTCAATTTATTAGAATGTGACCACGAGGCGGTATTCGAATATCACAGTGTTTAAGTTTCAGGTCATAGAACGCTTTATTTGCAGAGAAAATTCAAATTTCACGAACTTCTGCTTTAACTGTTGATAAAACTAGACAGCATTTCCTCTGAGTTGGTTTATTTGATGATATGTGCAATTCTGCTAACCCTCTAGTGCTTACTGTTGCCATATGGCAACAAATAACATGATCCACTTTATTTTAGTAACCCTTTTTTTGACTGAGCTATCACGATCCGCAATCGTGATGATCGTATTTTTGAATGAAAATTGACTTTGTTTTATTGAGTTGCTGGCATTGATCTGTTAGACGCATTTTTTTTTCAATTAAACTTTAAATTTAGTCTTATAATTTAAAATCAGCGCCATCTGACCGCCGGTCTAAAGGGTTAAGAACGTAAATTCATTACTTGAAAAAAAATTTAAAATTCCAAGTATTTGTCTCAAAGTCTTCATAAAATTCCTACACTTAAAATAACTTGATTAAGTATGATTATAATTAATGTCTTATGATATATATTTTTCAAAAGTGTACTCCAAGGAAGAGAAGGAGAAGAGACTTTCTAAAACAAAGATTATTAGGACATTTTTTTAATTACTCTGACTAATTGCTTTAAAATTTGATGCTTCATTATTTTTTTTTACATAAAAGAACAAAATCAATAGCTAAAAGACTTTTTTCTGCAAAATTAAAAGTTTAAGAGACAAGTTTGAAACGCACTTTCAATCTCTGTGCTGGACTGGAACTCTTGGTTTTAAGGATAAGACATACTTTGGGGTACACCAACAGCATAATAGGGACAATCAGAAAGATATTTTTTTAAAGTTTTGACGCTCATATGAATTGGCTAAATATAAGCTAAATTCCCAATTGATTCAAACATAAAAAAAAACTGTTCTCTGGTTAGGTTGTTAAGTATGTCCCTAGATGT
Organism: Hylyphantes graminicola; assembly: GCA_023701765.1. Lineage (NCBI taxonomy): Eukaryota > Metazoa > Arthropoda > Arachnida > Araneae > Linyphiidae > Hylyphantes > Hylyphantes graminicola. The sequence continues at coordinate 59,481,200 of CM043112.1, forward strand.
TGCAGATGCAAACGTAAACAGAATCGTGACAACCTTATAGCAGCACGCGTTCCCCAATCTGATGTTCTTGGTTGATCCTTGGGTGGTGATTTTAAAAATTGATTATAAAATCATTAAAAATATTATAATATAGTTGTTTATAGTTGTATAGTTTTTAGTTGCAAATCGGCCTAGAGGGAACTAAATTGCCTCGGGCGTGATAGGGTAGGAGTGGCCTTGTCTGACTAGGTGTATATTAAAGTTTTGAAAGAAGTTTTAAATACTTTTACAGCCAATGCATAACCAGGCGGCTTATGTTGTGTTCAAAAAACACGGAGAAAAAATTTTGGGCTTGAAATCAAGCTGCAATTAATAAATACGTTATTTAAAGTAAAGTACCTGTTTCTTCAATTTATTAAAAAAAAAATCTTTTTACATGTCACTAACCGAAAAATTATTATTTTTTCACACCAGTGCTTCAAATAAAATATGTTATTTAAGCTAAAATAATTCGGAATTGAATAGTTGGGCAATCTTTATCACAGCATCGAAAATTTTTAAATAAGTCTTATGAAAATGAGACCGAGTTATAACTATTGTCAGCTTTACTAATGGTGAGCCATATTCCTAGTCAATGAGTAAGGGATTTTAACTATTCTAAAGAATTAACTCAATTTTGTAACAAAATATAGAACAATATTTGAGCTTGAAATCAAGCTGCAGATTAATAAATACGTTATTTAAAGTAAAGTATCCGTAACTTCAATTTATTAAAAAAAATCATTATACATGTCACTAACCGAAATTTATAATTTTTAATACCAGTACTTCAAATAAAATATGTTGCTTATGAAAAAATAATTAGGCATTGAACATATAGGCAGTTCTTTTCGGTACATCTAGTATTTTTAATTAAGTCTTATGAAAATGAGACCGAGTTATAACTATTATCAGCTTTACTAATTAGCCATATGAGCCATATTCTTAGTCAATGAGTAAGGGAATTTAACTATTCTAAAGCATTAACTCAATTTTGTAACAAAATATAGAACAATATTTTGAACTAACCATTTTTATTTTGCATGTATTTGGATGAAATATTTAAAATTGCAATCATACTTTTATATTATAAATGAGTAATATTTAATTTTTCTCAAGTCTCTTTTCAGCCAAGTTAAATTTCTAGTGTTTAAATTTGAAAATGTGCTAGAGCGCAAGGATTTGCTATCTCTGGGGTATAATATTCAATACTATTCAGGATTTACTATTCTGGGGCTCCATATTCAATTTCGACGCTAAGCATGGTCACTTAGCAGTTCACAGTTACAATTTCTCCAATTCTCCAGAAGAAAATTAAATTTTTTAAATAAAAAATTGAACGTTTCGGTTTTTATTTTATTCTAGGATTTGTAGCTAGTCATCATGGAATATCAAAAAAAAATTATATAAAATTCCAGATCTAAGTCACAATGATAATTTCCAGATAGTCTTTTTATTCTATGAGTAATAGCTCACAATATACTTCCTCAGAAAGGAGCGCCATCTATTGGCCGTTTTTTGCGAAAAATAATTTCCATTACAGTACCATAGAAAGCAGGGCCCTTTATTGGCCTTTTTTTGCTACGAGGAGTAGCTAACGTTATACTTTCTAAGAAAGCAGCGCCATTTATTGTTCCTTGTGCTACGAAAGGACGAGATAACACTATATACTGCCCCAGAAAACAAGGCCACATAAAAGCGCACTGCAAAAAGCACGCACTGCAAAGCGATATTGCAAAATTCTAATTCACCAAACGGTTACAGTCCGAGAAGTACGCTGGCGGTACTCACGTAGGCACCAATTTAGATGCTCCCTGCCACTTCAGCAGACGGGGTTGGTGTGTGGACGATGTCCCCCTCTCCCGCCTCGTCACCTAGCCGCCGTAGGTGACGTCACGAGGAGGTCACGTGAACACGCTGACTACCTCGTCAGGGTGCGGGCTCTGCAGTGGTGGGAGATAGAGCCGTGGGAGAGGGAGACAGACGAGAGCCTCAACGGGACCATCGTGCTCATACGATCCGGGTAATTAATAACACTGATCAACAGTGAAAATGTGACTGCGATGAAAGTACCCAATTCTGAATAATGTCAACGTGCTACTCACGAATATCACTTTAAAAATGAAAGATAGCACTTGTTTTTGAGTAGCGGTCGGTTTTTTTTTTTTTTTTTTTTGATTTCATAAAACAGAAGGACGGCGCGTGCAGCCAAAAATGTCCGACGAATAATACCCTGTGTAGTTGAGTGCAAGCAAAATATCCTTCAAAGTCCTAACGCTGCGTACGATGTCGCACATAACATTTGCATTGGGTGGCTACTCAGGTGCCGGATCGTCACTTGACTGTGGTTTTAAAATACGACGCCCGTCGCCAATAGCCCTCGTGTAGCTCTAGTGCGACGATAATTAAAGCCAAACCAAACTAAAATAGCGAAATGCACAGGCGCACCAAACGCAAAATTAATTCAAGTCAATTTTGTTTACAGAAACCCTTCGAATTTTTGCTCATACAGGATTTAGTTTTATATTATCAACGTGGGGGTTAGGAGGGAATGATAACTCTCAAGGTTTTTGCAACCATATTAGTATCTTAATACCCTTCTAAGCAACATAATTACATGTCAAGAGGTGCGAAACAAAGCGCAATAAATTCCTTGTATTTCGTACTTGGTTGTTTTAGAAGCTGTAGAATATCGAAAATTATTGTCAGTGATAATTATATAACTGTAATGTCTTGTAAATGCATTAATTGGGCTAAGAACTGCAGCTGTATTTGCCACAAACTGCTATTTTCTGCACGAAAAAAAGAACATCACTGCAAAAGTTAAGAAAGCTTATCATTTGTATTTTGGTTCAAAGATTTTTTTTTTATTTCCAATGCAGCTGGCGAGAATGAACACAATTATTTCGCAAGAAGTAGATACCAGAGAATAAGATAGATAGAATATAATATACATGATATTTACAGGTCACGGCGCGAGCCTGAAAAGCAGCTCTCTAGCCTCCCAATACCGGGAGTAGATGGACTCTTCCTTCAGCGCACGGCATAGGCGGAAGTCATATGAAGTCATCGCTTGACCACCGGCACACAGGAAACAAGCAGGGCTGCTTACAATCCTCAGCTTGTGGAGATGTGCATTGAGGCAGTCATGCATTGTTGCTATACGAAAAGCAGCAACAGCTTGGTATCTTTGATAGTCCAGGAGGTTGCGGATAGACGAGTTCCAGATTTTGTCTTTTATGTTTTATTCTAAATTTGAAATATGCGAGATCTTTAGAGCTAGGTTGATTTTTAAGGCAACTGATCTGAAGCAAGCTTCCTCACAGGGGGTCTGCATGATGGTATATCCCTTTTTGGCCAAACTGTGTGCTGCCTCTTTTAAATTAATGCCAAGGTGTGAAGGTATCATATTAGTAGGATAACTGTTTCACACTTTTCGTGGAGGATCCAAAAAAGGAATTGGCACTGCTGGTTAATAGCAGAATCAGGAGCTTTGCAGCAGTTAGCAATTGCAAGGATTGATGCTTATGAGGCACGAAGATAGCCGCTCGTTCAAATAGAGATTGTCGGGCATTGAGGTTCAGTAAAGTCGTTCTTATATTGCTGCAACTCCACCATCAAATTGAAGTTTTTGGGGGACAAATGAGCAAGTAGTGTGAAAACATTCTGAATGGATACCGGCTCACGCGTTACTAGTTACCACAGGCATCCAGCTTCGAGGCGTCTGTATATACATGCATCCGTTCATTGTTGGAGAAACAAACGGATGTGGATTGTCTCCATACCTGCACCCAATCGGGTCTCAGTATAGTCTCTTGCCTTTGAAACAGGTTGAAGGCCACCCCGGTGGTGCAATCGTTAGGAATCAAGCCTGTGGAGTATTGCTGGGGTCCGGTTCGAATCCCAGTCAGGCATAAATGTTTGTGACCGTCAATAAATCATGTTATTTGTCTATGTGTTATTTTTTTCTTTGTGACTTCGATAAATTCTTTCTGTGTCTGTCCCACTTGACGAAAGCTTATAAGCGGTTCTCTGAACAAGCAGACAAGGTGTAATATATATGTACCATACCATAACAGGTTGAAGAAGGTCGAGGCTGTAAGGAATCTGCTGGACTTCCATTGGATTAACAAGAGGCATCAAGGGTTCATCCTGAGGCGGGAAGTCGAATCGCAGCATCTGTCTCTATATGGCCTGCAGGAAGCTTTGCAGTGTCTTTAACTTTCGTGGAGTGGAGCTAGAGATAGACTACTATGTGACATTCTTATTAGTTTTTAGTAAAGTTTCAAGGCGGATTTCTTGATATCATATACAATGTTCATTTGACCCGATGTACAAGCAAGGCAGGAATAGGATGTGGACTTCTCTGCCCCTGTCACCAGCAGCAGGTTAGAAGATAGAAGACAGGAAAAATTTATGGGCCCCTCAAGTATGTAGTTCAACTTTTGTAGCAAATCTGTCACTGTGACTTCATCTGGGAAAAAAGATTACACCTTATGCTGGGAAGAAAAACGACTGCTGTTTCGTGGAACTGAAGTGATGTCATTTTATGATTACGAGGGATCCAACAAATCAGATTAATGACTGTCAGTCTTTTCTGCGTCATCTCATCAGTTTAATTAGGTTTTATTTAGAAGAAGGTAAATATTAAATAGCCTAACATTCTTTCTACTGTGAGTCCGGTTCAACATGACAAAGGACTATTTGCTAGAAGGTATCCAGAGTTTTTTTCACAGTTTTAATGAGTATAAAAGTCAAGCGTCTGCTAAATATGATACAATTTTTAAAAACAACCATGGACGAAATGTAAAGAATTTATTGTTCTTACTTTTCTGCACTCTTTGAAGTCAGAACAATTATTGCGTAGTGGTTTATTAAGATGTGAATATGGGTGCAAAATCTTTGAAAGTTGTCATCTCTTCTCACCCCATGTTGATAATGTAAAATAAAACCTGTATGAGCAAAAAATTTGGAGGGTTTCGGTAAACAAAATTGACTTTAAATAAGTTTGAGTTTAGTGTGCATTTCGATGCATACTGCAATAAAAACAACCGAAACTCAAAAACAAGAACTAACTTAAATTTTTTAGGTGATATTCTTGTTTAACACGTCCAAATCATTCAGAAATAGGTACTTTCATAACAGTAGCACAAATTTTGTTGTCCTCTGCAATTTAAGAGCTAGTAGAAAAGCGTCTTAAGTGACTTTTTTGATTTAATTGAGATTTTTGTGTCACTGAACATGATATTTGCTGTAAAAATAATTTTTCCCTTTTTCCTCTCTCTCTCTCTCTCTCTCAATAACTTAAAGTTATTAAACTTTATAGAGTAAGTTAAGTTAATGTTAAGCATTTTTTTAAAGTTTTATTTTACGTACTATATTACGGAGTATGTTTTTAGTACCCTAACCTTAACCCGTCAAAGGGCATCCCCCCCCCCCCCCCACACACACTTTAACAACCTCAAAACACCTTTGAGATAAAAACTTGTAAGCTTTTTTTTATTATTTTGGAATAACGATATGGACTGTAATACAGTGTATTTCTATAAAATGTATGTTTTGTTCTAATTATGTATTTTTCGAGCCGCAAGTCAGAATTTTCGGATTTAACACCACCGATGCTGAATTTGTCTGATTATTAGCGGGAAGCAGCAACTAAACTGACATAAATGATGTAATCGACTTTTCTTTAGATTGTTTTAAGTACTTTTGCATTGAATTTTTGGTTGAGAAATCAATACTTTCACTTGTTATCTGTCAACCACCTTTTGGAGCTCTGAATGTGCATATTTCGAATGAATCCAATAATTCGTAATATTATCTCGTTACCGGCGATGGGCAAGAAAATTTGTCACGCGAAAATGAGCTTAAGTGTATTTAAGTAAACAAAATATAAGACAAATGAAAACCATTTTGTCAACCAACCAACTTTTTAAAATTATATTCAACATAAATATTACTTTTTTGTACATTCCATAAATACCACTTATAAATAAGAGTATTTTTTTTAAATAAAAAATGGATTACCGTTTGCTATGCATGCGAGTATTTTGATGCACCCTTTTAAAAAATAACGACATATGTTGTCGTTGTGATTAATAACAGAAAACGTTTCTTAAGGGGGAATGGGCGTGCGGACCCGGGGGTCTCCAAGCTCAAGTGCCTCAATGTTAATAAAATGGGAAAAAATTATTTTCTTTGCCACATTTCTCCGGCTTTATTGAATATTTTTACAAGCGGATTTTTTATGTGATAAATGTAGCTGACTTACATGTCCCGACAATCCCACTTTTTGAAATTAGCAAGAATATTTTTTTTTAATATTCAATAAATTATTTTACACAAAATATTCGAAGCAATTTCAAAAAGTGGGAAGATAGAGACCTGTAAGTAAGCTACATTTATCACATAAAAAACCGCTTGTAAAAATATTCAATACAGCCGGAGAAATGTGGCAAAGAAAATAGTTTTTTCCCCATTGGATTAACATTGAGGCACTTGAGTTTAGATATCCCCGATCCTGCGCGCCCATTCCCCCGACAGGTTGTGTGCTACATTAGCGGCAGCATTGTAGTGAAATTTACGATATAATTGCTAATGAGGTGTTGATTAAAAAATAAAGGGTTTTTAAGGTATCCATAGATGTAGGATACTCATTTTTTCGAAAAATTAAATCAAGTTGAATACTTTGTATGAATCTAATGGTTCATAATATTAACTCATTAAAGATAGTAAGCAAGAATATTTTAAAAAAATTACTTAAAATTAATGTTTTTATACTAGGTGCGGAAATGCAGGTGTTATGTGTCAAACATTAGGAATTTTATTAGATATTTTAAAATGGAGACGGAAAAAAAATTACACATAATTTAGTCTAAAACGTTCCGTTACTTTAAAATTCAAGAAAAACGTATACGTCAAGAGAAGAAAAAGTATTTTACAACATAAATAGGTTATTTTCGCGTCGACTACATTTAAAAAGGCAACCAAACTTTCTTTGTCAAACTTTCATTATACGTACTAAGGAAGTCTAAGTTATTATTTTGTGTGAAAAATAGTCGATTCTCTGTTGTTTTTTCTTGTGACATTGTTATACGTGTCTTTAACCTTTTGTGTTTTATGTGGTTACAAGTTGTTTCAACAAATATTGAGAATATTTTTTTAAGGGGACTCACTACCCCGAAATCAATGAAAATATCCATATTTAGCAGTGTCCAAACAGCATTTAAACCCTTAAGAATGTTTTTTAAAAAATTTAAAAACTATTTGAGAAATATCTGGGACAAAAAAAAAACCCCTTTTATTTAAACTTATCGTCGAATGTTCTATTACGATTTACTTCTTTGAAATGATTTAAGTTTGAAATCATGCTTTTTTCCCGAAAATACTTAGACTTTTGGTGTTGGTAAACTCTAGAGACTAATTCTGTCTTCATATGTGTCTCAATAAATATTAATTTATTATAAATAAATATATTTATTTATTATAAATGCATATGAATTTATTATGAATAAATATTAATTAATTATTATATTACTTTATTTAATATTATTGCTAAAAGTAATTCATAACGAGTTTATTTTAAGAAGGTAGTTTCGGGATAGATACCAATAACTTTTTTTGTTAAATTTTAAATTAATTAAAATCTCTTTTTATACATCCTCCAAGAATATATCCCATGCAGTAACATTATTTAACACTATATAAATTGGATATAATTTGTTTAGTCTAAATCTATTTAACTGCATAAGAATAACTTTTGTTCTTTAAACTGATACCACAATTTTTATAAAGTTATATTTTATATAAAAATATTATATTGAGTATTGATATTGAACAATAATAGAACAGTTGATATAAGACTATCGTAAAAAAAAAACGAAAACATATATTTAGATTAACGACATTTGTTATTGGAATTAAAAAATTTCAGTACTCCAAGATCAATTTTTTTAAAACAAGGAAACTGGTAATATTACCTCCCTAATCTTGGCGCTAAATTTGGCAATATCTGCTAAAGTGTGTGTTGTAAATTTGTGTTTAATGTCATAATGTTTTGAAATATTCTTGTTTTTTTATGTGTTATATTTTTATGACCATATTTTTATTGTCATGCTCATTTATTTCAAATGCCTTTAAATATTTGTGTTTATGATATTGCACATCTTTATAATATTTTCTTTCTCTGAATTTCAAAGTGATAACTGAAGATTTTATTTGTTATTTTAAATTAGTATTTAAACTTAATTCTATTTAGCTCATTTTAAAAGGCACCAGATGCCGCTAAATGCCCATAGCTAGAGAATCTTTTGTTTATATTATAACCATTTTTTGTCAGTCACACTCCCCATTTTTACCCCCTGGTTCGGATTTTTATGTTTTTGCTTCGAATTCTTTTGTAACTTAACGTAGATCTCTGATAAGAATGAATAGGGGAAGACGCACTTGTCTCCTCTCCATATAATTCCACACCATGTAAATAGTTGTGTCTGTTCGTGTTTTTATCATATATAAAGATGAAAAACCAACTTAGTTCCTGTAAATCATTTCGTGTCAAAATTTACTTAGCATTCGATTTCGGGAAAAAGGCACAACTGACAGATAGATCTCAGCAGCACCTCAAGTAAGTGAGTTTTCAGTTTTCTAGGAATTTTCTTTGTTTTGGGCATTTGGAAGAAGTGGCAATATTACTTTTAAGCTCCGAACTATAAATAGATGTCTGGTAGGCATCGAAATGTATTTAAATGTTAGTTAAATAATTCATAACAATTCGAAGTCACAAATTTTTATAGTAATTGCTAACATTTAGTGGCGTCCCCGACAGGATGCTTAAAGTATAAAACCGCTTAAATTAAAGTTAATTTTAATGCCCGATTATTCTATTAAAATTTATTGATATTATTGTATTAAAATTTAAGTATGAATGCTGCAAATGCTACAAAGTTAAAACGTACTGGTATACGTTCTTCTTTCACAAGGACGGCTAATGCCTTAAAAGAAGAATTAGTTAAAGATGAGATCGATGTTGATGCGTTAAAAGATAAATTTACAAAATTACAAAATTTACACATTGAATTAAAAGATCTCGATGATAAGTATTTAGATTTAATTTTAGAAGGAAGCATCTCAGAGGATGAGGTCAGCAAGGAAATTGAATCGCGTGAAGTTTATAGTGATGATTTTATTACACTATCCCGGCAAATAAATGATAAGCTAGAAACACCAGAAGAAATGTTTGACACAAGATCAAACGGTGGTGCTAGCAGTATTTCGGGTGCTAAGTTAAAATCATACAAACTTCCAAAAATCGAACTAAAAAGGTTTGATGGTGAATTGATCAATTGGCTACCCTTTTGGTCTCAATTTGATAAAATTCACAATGACCCTGATTTGCATGACAGTGACAAATTTGCCTATTTAGTTCAGAGTATGAAAGCGGGGACACGAGCTAAAGAATTTATTGAAAGCTATCCCGTTACATCTGAAAATTATGAAAAGGCTGTTTTTGCACTCAGGGAACGTTTCGGGAAACCCGAATTATTAATTGAAGTATACGTTAGAGAGCTAATTAAGCTCATTATTTCTAATGTAAAGGCAGAAAGTAGGGATAAGTTACCCCTTGACAAGTTGTACGACAAAATTGAGGCCCAGTTAAGGGCTCTGGAATCCTTGGGGTTGAAAGCCATTGAAAATTCTTCCTGGTTGTACCCAATGGTGGAATCCTGTCTCACCGAGGACATTTTGAGGGCCTGGCAAAGGAGCTCCCTCTTCAATCTGTCAGCGGGGGAGGGGGCCGATCTTTCTCGCCTCACCAACTTGATGAAGTTTTTAAAGGCGGAAGTTGAGGGGGAAGAAAGGCTGAAACTGGCTCGTAGTGGGTTTGACAATGTAGGTCACAAAGAGGGATTTCATAGTCGGGCAGGGGGGGACAAAGGGGAAAATAAACATAAATTTAAATTTAAAAAATCGACATCTCCAAATATTCCTACTGCTGCAGGTTTCCTAACTACACAAGAACGTGTATGTATATTTTGCGATAAAACCCACGAGAGTAAAAACTGTTATAATGCGCGCTCATTATCTCTAGATGACAAACTTTCCAAAATAAAAGAAAAACAATGCTGTTTAAAATGCCTAGAGCCTCATCACATGAAAAAATTCTGTAAACAGTTTGTTCGCTGTTACTTTTGTGGGAAGCAGCATGTCCATCAACTCTGTCCAGACATGCATTCCAAAGTTGAAACTGGGACAGAACAAAATGATATTGTACAAGCGACCACCGCTAAAGCTACTTGCACTTCAGAAATAGCTTTAATGACTTTAGTTGTAAGGGTCGCTGGGGTTGATAAAACCAAGGACATAAGGGTTTTATTAGACAGTGGCTCTCAAAAGTCATATATTTTAAAATCTCTTGCGGTAGAATTGGGTTTACAAGTTGTTTCTCAAGAAACAATAACACATACTTTGTTTGGTGGCGCTAGAACTGGCCCGGAATTGTACAGTAAATATCGTGTTAAGTTGGGTTCTTCGAAACCACATAAACATCCTGATTTAGAGTTTGATTTTCTGGATCAGAATATAATTTGTGGGGACATACCGCGTGTATCAAAAGGTCCCATATTAAAAGAGCTAAAGAAAAATAACATTTGGTTATCAGATATGGGATCGAATTGCCCTAAAATTGAAATGTTAATAGGTAGTGATATTTATGGTAAAATTCTAACAGGGCAAATAAAGCAGTTAAAAGGGGGGTTGACAGCAATTTGTACCAAGTTGGGCTGGGCCGTTTGTGGTACATTTAATGACTCTCCCATTCCAGAAAATGGAAATAACTCAGTGTTGTGCACCAATTTGGCTATCAGGGACTTTAATATTTCTGACCTTTGGAATTTAGAGACCATCGGTATATCAGACCCTCGATTGCACATGACAAAAGCGGTTGAAGAAAATATGGCCCAAGAGCAGTTTTTAGAATCTCTTACTAGAAATGAAGAGGGTCGATATAGCGTTAGTTTACCTTGGTTAGGATCTAACGAAGAATTGCCATCCAACCGTCATGTGGCCGAAAAAAGGTTGTTTGGTGTCACAACAAAGTTAAAATCCTTAAATAAATTTGAGGACTATGATAAGGTATTTAAAGAATGGATGAAGGAAGGGGTAGTTGAAATGGTGCCAAATAATGAACTGAATTCTAAAGGTCACTACCTTCCACATCATCCAGTATTTAAACCGGATAGCGTCACCAGCAAAATTAGGCCGGTGTTTGATGCGTCTTGCAAAACAGGCAGAGCCCCATCCCTTAATGATTGTTTAATTAAAGGGCCAAATTTAATTGAAGAAATTCCCTCTATTTTGTTAAGATTTAGAGAAAAACGCATTGGTGTAACATCTGATATCAGGCGTGCGTTTTTACAAATAGAAATAGAAAAAGGAGATAGGGACTTCCTGAGATTCTTATGGTGGGAGAAAAATAATGAAATAAAGGTACTCCGTCATACGAGAGTTGTTTTTGGAGTCACTTCTAGTCCATTCCTATTGGGGGGAGTCATTGCTTTTCATTTATCCCAAATACCCAAAGAACATTGTAGTTTGTCCCAAAAACTAGCTAAATCATTTTATGTGGATAACTGCGTAACATCCGTAGACAGCGAAGAAGAGCTTGAACAATTTATTAAATTTTCTGTGGAAGTGTTAGCTCAAGCTAAAATGGATTTACGCATGTGGGTTTTTGGGCCAGTGGATAATCCAATAATGGGTGATTTAAATATGGAATCTGTTTCTGACGATTCGGTACCTGTTTTAGGGATCCAGTGGGACAAGAATGATGATAATCTCTCTATTGCCATTAAAACAATAGAAATGTCAGATAAATTGTCTAAACGAGAAATATTGTCCCTTACACAATCCGTTTACGATCCACTGGGTTTCTTAACTCCTGTTTTATTGATTGCGAAACTATTATTACAAGAAATTTGGGAATTAAAAGTGGACTGGGACACTTCCCTACCAGAAAATGTAAATAGTAAATTTGTAAAATGGTATAGTAATTTACAATATCTCAATGATGTTAAGATACCACGGCGTATAGGATTTGGCAATAAAGACTCCTGGTCACTTCATATATTTTGCGATGCCAGTCAACTGGCATATGCCACGGTAATTTTTCTAAGATGTGAACATAACGGAGAAATACTTGTAAGTTTTGTAGCTGCCAAATCGAGAGTAGCTCCCTTAAAAGGCGCCTCTGGTGGACAGGGGGAAACCACATCCAGTAAAGGAATGACAATTCCCCGTTTAGAACTTATGGCCTGTGTTTTAGGAGTGCGTCTTTCGAAGTATGTTTCAGAAGCGCTTTCGATAGACGACATACCAAAGTATTTTTGGACTGATTCCACTACAGCACTTTTTTGGATTAAAAACAATGATTTATGGGGGACATTTGTAGGTAACCGGGTAAGGGAAATTTGTACTGTCTCAAATGCAAATCAGTGGTCATTTGTGCCAGGTCAGTTAAATCCTGCTGACTTACCCTCCCGAGGTTGTTCTCCTTCTCAATTTGTTGAATTAGATTGGTTTAGTGGACCTATGTGGCTTAAAGACCCAATTGAGAGTTGGCCACAATTAAATGTAAAGCCAGATGATTCTTTAGTTTTTTCTGAGCGCAAGAAAGGAGTTAATTTAAATGTAAACGTAACTACTCCAGTAACTTCTTTTAAATGGTATCAAAAGTTTTCTCAATTTACAAAAGTGGTTAAAATTTTAGGCTGGGTTAAGAGATTTATTAGTAAATGTCGCAATAAAATCATTAATTCAGATCCAGGGCCGTGTGGTATGTTTTTTACATGTGATGCAAATCGTTAAAATGCCGCTCTTGATTTTTTGAAAAAAGTTTTCATACTAATTATATTTTAACTCAAAAACTGAAAAATTTGCTATCCATCACCCTTATGAAAGCTATTTTTAATCATTTTTACATTATTCACAACTGTTGGGTAAAAACACATATTTCGTTTAGTTTTTTTTTTAAGTTATTCAAATTATATTAAATGTTATTGATTTTACAATTGCAATAGGCACATAAAACAAAAAATATATGGGGACTTAAAAATGCAAGTTTACAGAGAATCCCCAATTTAAAATGAGTATTTGGTAGAGTTGGGTCTGTATAATGACAGAAACTATGTATTTTTTTATAGATATAAAGTTAAAATTGATATTTTAATGAAATTTTTTGATATTTGTAATCTTTCAAAGCCAGCGCACAGTGAGGTCTTTCATCCGAATTTTTGGTCAAAAATATTTTTGAATAGAATTCGTACTATTATTATTATTATTATTTTTTTTGCTCTCGGCTTAATATTTTTTTTTTATCAATGAATGAACTTATTAAGCCAGATATTAAGATATGCATATAATTTTGCTCTATGATGATGTAGCGTGGTTCAGGCGGGACAGTGGCGCCGGAACTTATTTTTTAGAGGTATGGCAAGAAATGCCTCGATCTATCCCCCCCCCCTTCTCCTCTAGAATATTATATCATTTAACAAATAAATTTTTTAGGTTATCAAACAATATTTACATTTATTAGAAGTTTGATAAAATAGTTTTTTTAAATGCATACTATTTTCAATAATTATGTACAGTATTAAATATTAATTAAATTATGAATATTAATTAAATCGTGTAACTTATTTATTATTATTTATTGTTAAGTAAATACCATTAAATAATATGAACTAATTCATAAAAATAATGATGATGTAAAGATAATAAATATACAAAAAGTGTGATAATTTAAGTTATTAGTATGGTTAAGTTATTAGTTATTTAAAATGTAATAAATGTATTTCATTGAATGTATAAGTTTTGGTTGACATTCTATAACAATATCCAAAGCAAGTATAACTATCATTTCGAAAGAATTTTTACAAAAATTTATTGCAATAAATCGGGAAAAGTACCTGCTATGTGCAGTTCAAATATAAAATAATAATTTCTAATTTTTGGAGCACAATGAAAAGTTTTAAATATTTGAATTTAAAGTTCAGTGTTATGATTACAAGTAAACGATGTATTTAAAAAAAAGAAACAGTATCTAATTAAACTGGCGTATTTTTAAGGATTTTTACACTGAACGAACATTTTTATAACAGTAGTTAAGGAGATGGGAGAGAGGGAATTAATAGTATAACCACTCGTTTCAATTAATTTCGCAAGAGGTAGAAGAAAAAAAATGTTCACCAATTAACCCAATTTTGTTAGAAGGCTGGGTGAGTTTGAATTATCGTCGCACTAGAGCTACACTAAGGCTATTGGCAGCGGTCGTCGTAATTTAGAATCACAGTCAAGTGACGAGCCAACACATGAGTGAAATTATAGAAGAAAAATATATTTTTTTATCAGTACGTGCATCTATTACACCAAAAAAACACAATTAAAAAGACCAAATGAAGATATGGTATAGTTCTGGCGCATGAAAAATCTTTCTTTTATAACATTATTACTTTACAAAAACAAAAATTACTTTGTTTTAAGTTTTGCTATAATCTGATTTGAAAAGTCCCAGTTTAGTTTTAAAAATCTTAGCATATATTCGATTCATATTTAAGGCATCAGTAACCATTGTTAAGCCAAAATTTAAAGCAAACATTTTTAAATGTCTAGTAATTACTGGACAAATTATCAAGAAAAAAAAACAATTATTTAAATTCTTAAAAAGTGAGTTTTTACACTATTGACTCAAAAAGTCAAATCCCTCTTAATTTGACAATTCTTAAATTTATTTCAACAACTATAGATTAATCACAAAAAAATAAACATATTTGTCACACTGACATAAAATTGAGGGTATTGTCATTTTTTTTAATGTGATATGCTACATAATAAGCATTTTCAAAATGAAATTTTTTTTAGAACATTTATAAATCGTTACTTTATTTGTAAACAAAAATGCTTATTCTGAAATAAGAGTCCTAAAAATTGCAAACTGAAATTATATAAAAGTAGAAGATTTGATTTTAAACACAAGAATTAAAAAATGATTATCTCAATAATTCCAATAGATGAAGTCGTAATCTCACGCAAAATTGTTTATAAAAATTATAGTTAATTGAAAAATTATATTTTTGAAAATACTATAAACTTTGTAGATATAATAATATTTTCTTACCTTATTATCAATGAATAACGTCCGTAGTTTCAATTTCGAGTGATATTTGAATAACAAACTATATAAAAAAAAATAATTGGAAAACAAAGGCTAATATATCTGTTAGCTCTTTTAAGCACTGCGTAAAGATTTTTTTTATGGTTGGAAATATAAAAATAAGTATCCTTCAAGCCGCTTTAGTTGAGGTGGGACATAAGTTGGGGCTTGTAGCTCTGAAACTTCTTCGGACAAGCAGGAGCAAAGATGAAAGCATACATGTACAACAAAGAGTCAACGTCCAATTATCCCGTACCGTTTTGCAGCCCCCGCTTGGTCACTAGTTTTTATTGCCTAAAAAAATTCTGCAATGACTTTACAATCTACACATCAGTCTAGACGTCCTCAGTCCCTATTGTATTTGTCCTTTAATGTAAGGCGTTATACGATCCCAATCGCCAGCTTTCAAAGGCAGGGAAATTTCTCCCACGACACCGTTCTTTTACCCACGGGCATAAAAGAGGGGTGAGTATGAGGACATTCTTGGACCTTAGGACCACCCGGCAGATAGCCTGGAGCAAAGAGTGATGTGAGTGCGATCTGTCTTGAAAAATGCCAAAGCTGTTTTGTCGTCGGTGAGGGTACAATATTACATTGATATTCGCTACTTTTTTAAATTACTATTTCGGATGTGCTTATGCAAAAGTTATGCCCCAAAATCATCATTTTTAATGGGGGGGGAGGGAAGGACAGCTTTGCTAAATCTTATTTTAAAAATATTCTTTAAGAAAATACGTTCATATATATATGATACAAAATTACTGAATTTAAGGTAGACGAATACCCAAAATTCCCTAATGTTCCAAAATTTTTACTATTACTTTAATCTTTTCCAAATTTGGCATAGGGATTTCAAATATAGTGAACAATGCTATTTAGGCAATTTTTTATTTAAATACAATTTATTTATGTTAAACAGTGTTTTTCAACTAAAAAAAAGGTTTACGTTAACAAGTCTACCACATTGAATTGTCCCCCAGTAAGCATTAATTATGTGTTAAGTTTTGAACTGATACATGCAATGACCCTCTAGAGTTACATACAAATTACAAGAAAAAAAGTTATCAAGAAAAATGTTATAAATTACAATTAACTAAAAAATTATTTTTTTACGATTAATTTACACTTGGACATTTAAAAAAAACTACTATATTTACACCAGATGTTAGAGGTTTATAGCACAGATATATATTGAAATAGCATCTGCAAAAAAATTCAGGTAAATTAATGTAAAACTTTTTATGCTAGAAGTGTTAGCGTAAACCCTTTTTTTTTTTAGTTGAAAATACCGTTTAAAATAAATCAATTATATTTAAATAAAAAAATTCGTAAATAGCATTGTTCATTATATTTGAAATCACTATAGGAAATCTCTATGCCTTCACATTTCCAAATCGCTATGGAAAAGGTTATAATCGTAAACATTATAGAATTTTGGGTATTCGCCTACCATAATTAAATAGAAGTAAAAAAATCAAACTCTATTTTCTAAAACAGCTAATATACACCTGTTATATAAAACATAAGTAAAATGTCATAACATTTACTTTTACAAAGGAAATCAAAGTACATATCGAACTCTTATGAGTTTTGTTATATCTTAATGCAAATAAAGTCACCCTCCTCCCTTTAAAAACCAACTGCTATGTAGCACTATTTCGGATATTCATTAGAATTGCCGCTCTTTTTCTTCCTACATTTGAAGATTTAGAAATATTTATTTTACACACATGTAGTAAATACTAAGTTAATTTTTTACGCAGTATTTAAAAAAAAAAGGTTAGAATCTCGAATTTTGCCGCCCCCTACTCAATTGCCGCCTGATGCAGCCGCCTCTCTGCATCATAGCACCACACGGCCCTGTTCAGATCCCTTCTTGTCTGCTCCTGAGCTACAAGAGGCAAAAGCCGCACTTCTTTCTCTTGTTCAGGCAGAGAGCTTTCCGGAATCTGGAAACTCAGTAAGAAATCTGCTGACTGTCCGAGATGAGAATGGTGTAATTCGGGTAAAAACCAAGATTCTAGAGAGGGATGACCAATTCTCTTTCCGTTACCCGATTTTACTTCCTGCCAAACACCATATTGTGGACATTCTGGTTAGGGAATTTCACCTTCAGAACAGCCACGCTGGCGTTCAAGCCCTGACTTCGATGCTTCGAGAGGAGTATTGGATCCTCTCCGCCAGACGAGTCGTCAGATCCGTTGTGCGACATTGCGTGCGTTGCCAACGGTATGCCTCAAAACCACCGGAGACATTGCCCATTCATCTGCCATTGGACAGAGTCAGAGACGCGTGCACCTTCGAAGTCACGGGCGTCGATTTGTGTGGTCCATTGGTTCTCCGCAACAAAACCAAAGCTTGGGTGGTTTTATTCACATGTGCTGTGTACAGATGTGTACATTTGGAACTCGTCACTGCAATTAGCACCGAATACTTTATTCAGGCCCTTCGACGATTCGTAGCGAGAAGAGGCAGGCCAACTACCATCTACTCCGACAACGGTACCAACTTTGTTGGTACTGCCTCAGCTCTTCGTAAAGTTGACTGGGAGAAAGTTGTCTCCCAAGATACACTTCGTCCCATCACCTGGAAGTTCATTCCTCCTAGTGCAGCCTGGTGGGGCGGATGGTGGGAGCGACTGATCCGTTCTACGAAAGGTCTCTTGCTGAGGGTCCTTGGCCAAGCCTCGGTCAACTACGAGGAGCTACTCACAATCATATGTGATGTGGAGGCCGTCCTCAACTCTCGGCCCCTCACATATGTCTCTAATGATGTCGACGACTTGTCCCCTCTCACACCATCAATGTTCATGCAAGACTTAAAAGTGGCCGGTACAGCGGACTTGGACTGTATCGATCGGAACAAGCTTCTTGTCCGTCAACGATTGTGCCAGGAGCTTCGTGAACAATTCCGCAGCCGATTCCGGAAGGAGTACCTTTCCCAACTTGTGCAGAGGTCTGGACAAAAGGACTGCGATATACACGTGGGGGACATGGTTTTGGTTGGTGCAGAAAACACCAAACGCATCAACTGGCCCATTGCACGTGTCCAGGAATTGTGTATGGGCAGAGACGGGAGGGTTAGAGTAGTCAAAGTAAAGACCAAAAATGGTCTACTTGTTCGCCCTGTCCGTAAATTATATAAATTAGAAATTGGTTCCTGTAACAGTTAATTTAGTTTTTGAATTTAGTCTCCCGCCTAAATCAAAAAGGTGGGAGTGTTGTAAATTTGTGTTTAATGTCATAATGTTTTGAAATATTCTTGTTTTTTTATGTGTTATATTTTTATGACCATATTTTTATTGTCATGCTCATTTATTTCAAATGCCTTTAAATATTTGTGTTTATGATATTGCACATCTTTATAATATTTTCTTTCTCTGAATTTCAAAGTGATAACTGAAGATTTTATTTGTTATTTTAAATTAGTATTTAAACTTAATTCTATTTAGCTCATTTTAAAAGGCACCAGATGCCGCTAAATGCCCATAGCTAGAGAATCTTTTGTTTATATTATAACCATTTTTTGTCAGTCACACTCCCCATTTTTACCCCCTGGTTCGGATTTTTATGTTTTTGCTTCGAATTCTTTTGTAACTTAACGTAGATCTCTGATAAGAATGAATAGGGGAAGACGCACTTGTCTCCTCTCCATATAATTCCACACCATGTAAATAGTTGTGTCTGTTCGTGTTTTTATCATATATAAAGATGAAAAACCAACTTAGTTCCTGTAAATCATTTCGTGTCAAAATTTACTTAGCATTCGATTTCGGGAAAAAGGCACAACTGACAGATAGATCTCAGCAGCACCTCAAGTAAGTGAGTTTTCAGTTTTCTAGGAATTTTCTTTGTTTTGGGCATTTGGAAGAAGTGGCAATATTACTTTTAAGCTCCGAACTATAAATAGATGTCTGGTAGGCATCGAAATGTATTTAAATGTTAGTTAAATAATTCATAACAATTCGAAGTCACAAATTTTTATAGTAATTGCTAACAGTGTGATTATCAGCCAACACTTATATTTGGCAACTAAAAAGTCATCAAATTGTTTGTTTTGTCTTTCATTCAGACTCTTTTTGTGTGTGTTTCGTTTGAATTTGAATGAGTGCTTACTTGCATTTTTAAGATCGTAATCCTCATTTATGGTTGGAAGTGTACCCCCACCCCCCTTTAAGTGGGTTATTCTATTAAAATTATATCTTTACAGAAATCAACAAACCGAAAGTTTTACATTTTTTAAACATTTGGTTATTTTTTAGAAATGTGCTCCGTCTCCCGTGTCGACTTTGTTACTTAACTAAGATTTTAAGTTACTAGTCCCTTCATCAGTAACCCATGCGTAAAACCTATTAAACCTATTCAAATTATGGCTTCGAGACTAAAATTTAATTGTTTTATTAACTTTGGGCTCTGTTTTATAATGCGATTAAATGGGGGTGGGTCAAAAACTTTATTTTGATAGAAACTTAATTTCATTAAAATTGGGATACAATGTTTAACTTTATTTAAATATATTTTGCGGGGTAAAAATTTACTTTTTGTTCATTCAATAAATACCAGTATTAAATAAGAGTATTTATCTTTATAAAAATTAATAACCTAATTTCTTTCGAAGTAGGGCTGAATAACATATTTTAAAAGATAACGTTCTGTGAGATAGTTTCTGGCTAGTAGCGGTAGCATTATAATGAAATTTCTATCTAATTGCTAAAGAGACATTGACTGAAAACTAAAGAATAGTTAAAATATCCGACGATGTTGGGCATTCGTTTGTTTTTTAAAAACTTAAATGTGTATGTTGTGGTTGTTTCTAATCCTCTACTCGTCTGTCAATGCACTGCTTGCTCAGGCGTCCCCTGAGCACATCCTGCAGTGCCTTGGACTTGATAAGAAGGACTTGACATCACACCATTTGGCTGTCATTGACTTTATTTTATCTGTCAACGACTTTTTGAAGCTCGTCTGACTACTGACGATTGTATGGTATGGTAAAATGTATGGTATGGTATGGTACACATATATACCAGCTTGTGTGCTTGTTCAGAAAACTGCTTATAAGCTTTCGTCAAGTGGGATAGACACTGAAACAGTTTTTGCAAGCACAAGAGACACACAAAGAAAGGACAACACAAACACATAGACAAATAATAACATTTATTAACGGTACAAACATCCATGCCAGACTGGGATTCGAGCCCGATCCCAAGAACCCCAAGACCTTGCATCCTAACGATTGCGCCACCGGGGCGGCCTAAAAAAATTATATTCTGTTATTTCAATGTATAATGTTAATTTGTGTGTTTTATTGACTGAATTGCTTAACCCTTTAGACCTGAACTACGCAATTATGCGGGTATAAGAGAGAATAACCAAGCTTTTCAGAGAATAGTCAAACCCTTTGGCTGTCATTGACTTTATATCTGTCAACAACCTCTTGGAGTTGTGAATGTGTATAGTTTCAACAAATCCTATGGTTCGTAATATTACCTCATTAACAACGGTTGGAAAGATAATTTGCCATGCAAAAATGAGCCTTAAGTTTAAGTAAACAAAATATAAGTCAAATGAAAACCATTGTGAACCAACCATTTAAAAATATACATACCTAATAATTACTCCTTTTGTAATACCTAAAAATTACTTTTTTGTGCATTTAATAAATATCACTTTTAAATAAAAGTATTTGTCTTTATATAAAACTAATTAAAAGAATTATTACTCTCTCTAGGAGAGGGGGGCTTCGCTAGTCCTTTTAAACGATAACGACAAATGTTGTCGTTGGAATTAATAACGGAGAACTTTACTGTAAGGCCGATCGTGTACTACAGTGGTGGTCATAATTATAAGGACAATGGAAAAACAGCAGATCTTTTCGACAAATCAAGGTTGAATTATGCAAATTTTATGTATGTTAGCCAATAGTAAATTAAGCATTATAAATAAGATTCTTTGCAAATATACATACAATTCGTAATTTTAAAATGCGTTATCAAATTTAACATACAGCGAAATTGGACAAAATTATAAGGACAATTGTATTTCTGTAAGTTTAATGCATAAATTAGCATAAAATTAGCAAAGTTTTGGCTTGTACACGTCATTCCATCGTATAATAAAGATTTTGCGAGTGTTTGAAATTTTCATTACACTTATCTTCAACCATCCCACTAGGTACGAAGCTTTCAGTGTTTGAAAAAGGAAAATTAATCGCTTATAAAAATTCTGGACTTACTGGACGTGAAATAGCATTGAAATTGAATAGATCAAGGACTGCAATATATAATTTTTTTTGAAAAACCGTGGAAATTACGGAAAGCGAAAACACCCAGGTAGGCCATTTTCTGTATCTTTGAGAGATAAAAGACGAATTATAAGTAAAGCTTGCTCTAAAAAACAAACATCGACGGAAGTAAAGCGTGAACTGGACTTGAACTACAGTGCTCGAACCGTTCGCCGTGTTTTACAAAATGCTAAACAGGTTCGATACGGAAAACTGAAGTTACGACCCCCTACAAAAACCCAAAAGAGACTGAGGATGGAGTTTGCAAAAAAGTACATTTCTATGGGTGACAAATGGGATGATGTTGTCTTTTCTGATGAAAAGAACTTTAACCTAGACGGATCTGATGGTTTTAAGTATTTTTGGTATGATCTTCGCCAAGAAAAAAGAATCTTTTCAAAGCGTTCAAATGGTGGCGGCTCGGTAATGGCCTGGGCAGGTTACGCAGCCTCTGGAACTACAAAAATAGTATTTATTCAATGGAAAGTGAACTCAAATAGCTATGTTGATATGCTGGGTAACATTCTTTTGCCACAAGCACCGTTGATAACCAGTGGTGACTGTTTATTCCAGCAGGACAATGCATCCATACATGTGTCCATAGCTTCAAAATCATGGTTTAAAGCTAATTCTGTAAAACTATTGACTGATTGGCCACCTAAAAGTCCCGATCTGAACTCAATCGAGAATTTGTGGGGTATTTTGCCTCATGAAGTTTACAAAAATGGCACACAATGCCATAACAAACGAGAACTGATGTCATCAATTGAAAAGGCATGGAAAATATCCCTGTGAGCACCCTAAAGAAACTAACGAGCTCTATGACGTCAAGATTAATTAAAGTAATTGAAAATAATTATAAACTTATTAATTATTAATTGTTTGGACTTGAAAATTTTAAATGTCCTTATAATTTTGTCCAGTGTCCTAACAATGCATTTTTGTTTATCTTTTTAATAAACTCAAATTTTCTAGTTTAAGTTTTTTTATTGTTCTTAAATGATTTATAGCATAAAGAAGTATTTTATGTCTAAATATATTTTCATTTAATTCATAAATAAAAAAATTCAGTTCAATTTTCAGTTGTCCTTATAATTTTTACCACCACTGTATAATAGCGGCAACATAGTAACGAAATTTACCATATAATTGCTAATGCGATATTGATTCACAAATAAAAGATGGTTAAGGTATCCGTAGATGTAAAAAACTCATTTTTTGAAAAAATAAAATAAAGTTGAATATTTCGTATGAATCCAATTTTTCATAATATTAACTCATTAAAGATGGTTAGCAAGAATATTATAAAAAACATACCTAATAATTACTTTTTTTGTAATACCTAAAAGTTACGTTTTTGTGCATTCAATAAATACCACTTTTAAATAAAAGTATTTGTCTTTATATAAAACGAATTACCACTCATTTCATTTTCATTCTCTCTGGAAAGCTACATTCCTCCTTTAAAAAGATAACGCCATATGTTGCCATTAGGATTAATAACAGAGAACGTTACTGTAAGTCAGGTCGTGTACTACATTAGCGGAAGCATTGAAACGAAATTTACGATAAAATTGCTAAAACGATATTGATTCACAAGGAAAAATGATAGTTAAAGTATCCTTAGATGAAGTGATACTCATTTTAAAAAAAGAAAGTTGAATATTTCGTATGAATCCAATGGTTCTTAATATTAGCTCATTAAAGATGGTTAGCAAGAATATTAAAAAAAAAAAAACACCTTAAAATTCATGTTTTTATACTAGGTGCGGAAATGCAGGTGTTAATGATGTCAAACTTTAGAAATGTGATTAGAGAATGAAAAATGGAAACGGAACAAAAATTACACATAATTTATTTAAAAACGTACTGTTATTTTAAAATTAAACCGTATACGTCAAGAGAAGAAAGAATATTTTGCAAAATAAGTAGGTTATATTCGCGTCGAATACGTTAAAAAGGGCAACCATACCGTTTTCTTTATCAAACTTTCCTAAAACTTACTAAGGGAGTTTAAACAATTATTTTGGGTGTAAAATAGTCAATTATTTTTTTTTTTGTTACATTGTTATACATGTCTTTAACCTTTTGTGTTTTATGCGGTTTGAAGTTGTTTCAACCACTATTGAGAATATTTTTAAGGGAACACAGTTCCCCGAAATCAATGAAAATATCTATTTAACCACCTTCAAACAGCATTTAAATCCCCCAGTATGTTTTCTCAAAAACTCAAAACAATTGGAGAAATATCTGGCACATAATAAGCCCTTTTAATTGAACTTCTCGTCGAATGTTCTATTACAATCTCCTTCTTTGAAAAGATTTTAGTTTGAAATCCCTTTCGTATCCGAAAATACTTTGATTTTTGCTGTTGTTGAAAACTTAAGGATTATTATTGATTTTTAATAACTTTTCCTTTCAAATGGGTCTCAATTCTATGATGAAAGGATAGAAACAGAAATGCCCACTGAAAATAAATATTTTTTTGATTCTCAGTTGGCAAATTAATGTTACTAACAGAATACCAATCGAAGCACCGGTCGAAGAAAATGCAGGAATGAAAGCTCAGTCCTTTCGTTATAAACTTGGTTTAAGTGACGTAAATTTTTGTGTGAAATCGCATTTACAATAAATTGCGATTTACTGTCATAAACTTATAAGTTTTTTCTCCTTTATAATTGGTATTAACTAATTACATGAGCTACTTTCAACTTTTAAAAAAATCAGCTAATTACGAGTATCTGCTTCGATCAACAACGAAATCGAGGAAATCTTTTTCCAAAACCATCAGCGCGTTCACGCATTATAAGCATCTTCCGTTTCTTCAAGGTGTTTCTGATGCGGTTACGAATTGCTTCTCCTGTATTAAAGAAACAAAGGCAACAGCTTGTAGCTACTAAAAGCATAGAGATAAGAAGTAAGAAGTCTTTCTTAGCTCTATGACTAAAAGAGGCTTCCTGTCCATTGTGTATTACGAACATAGATTGAAGAAGAAGAGGGTGATGCTGCGGGATAAAAAACCAACGCAGGTACTTCCACCAAGTGAAGCCATCTATCGCTTTCTAGTAAGCACAAACAGATGCTATCGGGGAATTATTTGGCGCGATATTCCTGTGGAGTTTGTATGGGCTTACGACATCGACTTGGCGATTTTAGACTATCTTTAAAAATAGAAATTGCAATAAATTTTCTTATCTCTAAAGGGATTTACTAAAATCTTGTGTGTATTCAGATCTCGTGATACGGCAACAACTGCGCAAGCAATCTTTTTTTTTTTTAAATATTTTAAATCAACGCCGCTTATTAAAGAACAAATTGTTGCGTTGTACAAAAATAGTTATATATTAGTAGGGTGAAAACTGAACCTACCAACAGCACCATGGACCAACACGGAGACAATATATAGGGTGGCATGTGGCGAGCAAGTGGTTTGGATCGCAGGTCATAACGTGCTAGCAGTCCGCGCGCTGTAATGGGTGCGGGCCCGATTTCCGCCTTTGCTCTGGGTGTACTTCCTTTCTCAGTATCAGGAATATAAATTAACTAGCACATTTGCCACTCCATTCGGGCTCCGTAGTGAGCCAAGGCAGCCGATGGCAGCTCAGTAACAGTCGTTCCTCTACCCTACTGTAGAAATCTTTGGTTTTCCATTGAACTAACGTTGAGTGGTTTGTCTGGGCTTACCTGGGTTGCTTGGCGACTTTCTGAAGGCTTCACTTTGTTTTAGAGCCAAGCATCTCCATCGCCTTCTTAACTCTGTGATTTTGAATGCGAAGGTCGGATGAGATTTAATTGAATTTCTGCAGTTGGTGACATAATGGCAATGTGCATCGTGTGGTGTGAGGGGAAAGACGCTGAGGCATGTAATGTTATTTTACTCTGATTAATAAATAAGTTTAAATTATGCATACAAAAATCTGATTGACCATTGTGCACTGAATTAAGATTTAATTTTTATTTTTAGCCGTAGTCTATTTTTAAAGCGCTATGTACAATTAATAATGATTTAGGTTAAAAATAGTTGGTACATAAAATGCATGTTATAATAATTTATTTTCGTTTTTCTTCCTTTCTATTTATAACAATACCTTAATTACATAGAACGAAACTTTTTTGAATAAATATGACGAATCAGGATATTATTTACCATATTAGTCTTTAAGGTTTTGAAGGTCTTTACCTACTACTCTTACAACCTACTATCACCTACTTTACATACTTTTTCTTAAATAAACAATGAAAGCTACATTTGATTTACAAGTACCGATAGTGCACAACTAATGGGCAAAGGTAACTAAAGTTAAATTTTTACAGAAGATTTACTTTACTTTTATAACCTTTAATGTGCTAAAACCGTACAATTTAATCACAAATTTCCACCTTGCCCTCATTTTCTTCAAATGAACAATGAAAAGTTAAACAAAAGTAATACTTATAAAGTACTGTTATTAGGTAAAGGGTTAAATTTTCTGCGGAATCAAATGTATTAGTGAACTAAATTTTGTAATTATAAATTGTAATCTGTATGTAAATAAAGCTGTAAGTTGGTTTTGAAAGTACCAAAATAACGCCTTTGTTGTTTTCCAAATGTTCAGAAGCTTGACCACAAGGTGCTATTCGAATTCCATACTGATTTTAGACAAGTTTAAGAACTTTAATAATTTATTAATCGAGAAAATAAAAATTTTAGTGCTTAAAACATCTGAAAACTCTAGACAGCTTTTCTTCTGAAATAGTTTATTTATTTGTAATCTGTTGCCTTTCTGTTAAGAACCTAAACTTATTATTTGAAGAAATTCAATTTAAAATGTTTCTTTTAAAGCTTCTAAAAAATTATTTCACTTAAAATTATTTGATTAAGTATGATAATTGAAAAACTTAGAGTAAGAACACGCTAATTGACACATTTATTTATTTTAAATATCAATAAACATATTGTTCTCTCGTTTTTAGATAAATAAATAACAATAAATAAAAATAAGTTCAACCTCTTTCATGAACGTTAAATTAAGTATATGTTTACCTTTTATAAGTGCCGTTTTTAACGTATTTGCTATTAGTATTATTTGTTAACGTGCATACGAAAAGCTTTTAAGGTCATTTAATCGTTTTCATCTTTTTGTCTCGTAGCACGTTCTTCCACTAGGGTCTTCAATTACTAGCTTGAAGATTATTCATCTGCGAAATTAAAATTAAATCTATAATTAACGTTTGTTTTTTAGTATAAGATATACTTCGGAATACACCTGCAGCATAATAGCGACAATCGTAAATATTTTTTGTAGTTTCAACGCGTATATATGAATTGGGCTAAATATAAGCCAAATTCCAGATTGAGTCAAACAGTAAAATAACTACTCTCTGGTTGTGTTGTATACTTAAATCCCTAGTTATTGGCCATACTAACGTAGCCAGCATCGTGACAGCCGTACAGCAGCATGCGTTCACCAAGCTGATGTCCTTGGTGAAAACAGGGTGGATTGGCCTAGAGGCAGAGGGAACTAAATTGCTCCAGGCGTGATAGGAACTTACACAGTAATCTCGGAGCAGCTTTGTCTTACGAGCTATATATTAAAGTTTTGAAACAAGTTTAAAAATTTTACGGATGTACAACCAAGTGGCTTGTGTTGTTCCCAAAACATACGGAGAAAATTTTTTAGGCTTTAAATCTAGCAGCGATATTAATAAATATGATATTTAAGACAAAGTTATCTGCATGTTTAATTTATTTAAAAAATTTCCTTATACTTGCGTTGTAGACTGAAATTTACCAGTATTTAAGCTAAAGTTTGTATTTAATAATAAAAAATCCCTGCCTCAATAGGTGGATTTCACATACTAATGTATTTTTAAATTAAAAAAAGTCTGAATTTCATTTAGACTATTTTATCACCAAGCACATTTTAATTCTTTGAATAATTGGAGATTAAGGAATTAATCATTCTTGAGCTTGAATGAGTTTAACTTAGGAATTTATAAACAATGACTAACATGCTTTTGAACAAAAAAAAACAAAAAAAAAAAACAGTCGTACAGCTTGATAAATAACGTTTATATTACAAATGAACAATATTTCATATTATGTTGTCGACTTCGCTTAGGAGTCGGGTAGCTGGGGGCTTCACCCCTTCATCCATTGGTGTGTTTTTTCCCACCAAACTTGCTGAGAAGATAAATGTGTGTTACTGTACAGGAAAACTGCAGTAACTGCCAGAAATGTAATTCGAAGATATTTGTTCTAACGCGTTTCTGAATTCCTACGAAATCTATAAAAAAAAAACTGTGAACATTGAAGTTAGGTTATTATTGACTTTGACTTGGAACAGTTTTACTGGTAGTTGGGACCACACTCTACAGATTTGACGATCACGTATGCCATCAATGTACTCGGATATCACAGATTTTTACAGCGATTTTTCTCCAGCACGTTTTCGTCATTAGTATGGGTGGACAGGGACAGAACCGTTTCGGGGAAAGGCTTGTTGTTTTACTACCTCGGCCACGCCACGCACAATTTCGCACTTAAAAATTTTGATTTGGGTGCATACTCTGATGTCGGCCATTGTCACTTGACTGGGGCTTCAAATTATGACGTCCTTCAACAATACTCCATTTGAGCTCTAGTGTGAAAATGATTTAACCTCCAACCCCAAATTCTCTAGTTCAATTAAACCAATAATACATACGTCTTCATTTCAGTAACACTTATCAAGGCAGTTATGGCGTTTTTGCGCAATCTTCTTGTGGTGTGCAGCCTGTCTGTGGCCAGATGCGCCCCCGTCCCTCTAGAAATGATTGACTTGACGCATTCCTTCGACAACTCAACCCTGGGGTGTCCGACTCAGAAAAAGTTCCAGATTGTTGTGTAGGAGAACGGCACTCAACGAGAGGGCCAATGGTAAGTGTTCAAAGGGATGCATCTATACTCTGTCCACAAAAAGTCGAAGCTTCAAGGTTACACCCGTCCCATCCGCAGTAGGGATCTGAATATAGCCGCTAATTAGTTGTACTTTCCTAGATAGAGTCAGAACAAATGAAAAAGCTTATTGACATTAAAAAAAATTAGATTTCCTGTCAATGAACATATTATTCCCTTCTTTGAAGAAAAACAAGATTCTCCCTTAAAGAAACTTTAATTTGAGTAAATTGGTAAACCTTTTGTAAGTGCCAATTTTTAAAGCTTCTAAGTGCTATTTTCTTAAAGAGCTATGCTCTGAAGGCGCTAAATATTTTGGACTGTAAAATTGAGCATTCGCCAGTTCACAAAAAGTAACAGCCACCGAACAGTTGTTTTAATTAGTAGATGTCTAAATTTAGTGATTCTAATCCGAATCGAACAAGGCAGCCTCTTTGTAAGTGAATAATTGAGTCTAAGTTATAACTGGCATATTCAATTTCGATGGAAAAAATGGTCACCTAGCAATTCAAAGTTACAAATTCTCCCATTGCTAAAGAACATCTAATTTTTTAAATAAAAAAAATGTATGTATCGGTTTTTATTTACTTTTAGGATTAGTAGCAGGTCAGCATGTATTATCTAAAAATCTATCTCTACTTCCACAAAAAGGAACGCCATCTTTGGACCTTTGTGCCACGAGTACTAGCTTATGTTATACAGCAAGAGAAAGCAGCGTCATCTATTGGCCTTTGTGCTACGACGAATAGCTTTCATTCTACCGCACATGATAACAGCGCCATCTACTGCCCTTCTGATATTGCAAAATCATTATTCCCTTACAGGTTACAGTCCGAGGAGTACGCTGGCGGTACTCACGTGGGCACCCATTTAGATGCTCCGTGCCACTTCAGCAGACGGGGTTGGTGTGTGGACGATGTCCCCCTCTCTCGCCTCGTCGCACCCGCCGCTGTCGTCGACGTCACGAGGAGGTCACGCGACGACGCTGACTACCTCGTCAGAGTGCGGGATCTAGAGGGGTGGGAGAGGGAGACAGACGAGAGCCTCAACGGAACCATTGTGCTCATACGATCCGGGTAATTAATAATTTAGGAGCTTAGTGGAAAAGCTTTCTAAGTGCCATTTTTGATTAAAAAAAACGAGAATGTAATGCCAAAGAACGTGATATTCTCTGCTGCAAAGCTAACAAGTTTACTTTTTTCATGAACTTAAGTTACTTAAATTTTACAGTAAGTAACTTTTAGCAAGTAAAGTAAACTTGAAGCGTTTTTTTTTATTTAATTATATGTACAATATTATGGAGTACGTATTTTTAGTACCCCAACAAAAAAAAAATGTAGTTTTCTCAAAACATTCACCTTTGAGATGAAAACTTAAGTTTTTTTTATTTTTTATTATTTGGGGATAACTTTATGGACTGTAATGCTGTATATTGCTCTGGGATGTATGCTTTAATCCAAAATATGTGTTTTAAGAGATGCAAGTTTGAATTTTCGGAATTGCCACCGTCATTTGTCTGATTATCAGTGGGGCTAGAGGCAACACCAAACATATAAAACAGTTGAGAAAAAAAACCTTCCGTATCTATTCGTCAAACGCCCATTTTTGACTACCTGGTTGTCTGATAATATTGGGAAAAAAGTACCACTTTTTACGTACAACTATTATTTATATAATAAATAATTTATTCAGTAGCGGAAATTAGTTGGTCCATTTTTTTTTTACGTGGCGGTAGGCAACTAAGTTTGCCGCTAGTATAACAAAATTAGTTGATTTCTGAAAAAAGCTTTGGATTGCATTCAAGGTTTACGTCCAGTTTTAAATATGCTGTCCTACATTATATATGTCTCCACTAAACCAATTGTCTCTCTTAAAATAAACCCGATAGAGGTGTGAATAATTCGGTAGACTGCCGATCATACAAGTTTCCCTACATGCACCACTTCTTTGAATGCATTAAGGAAGCGTCTATTACGACATATATGTTGCTGTTATGTTTCAAGATTCAATTAATAAGTAGATTAAACAACATACAGGGTTTTAAGTAAAATGTTTGCAATCGAGCAACACTTTGGCCACTGGTGACTGATCTAGTACTTATGGGGTCCAGTAGTTAGAGCTTTGGTTTTAGTGGCGGTTCTAGAAGGATGTCTAAATAGCATAACACCACTAATTATTTTGATTATTTCGAAAAATAATGATTAAAAAGTATTATTGGGAAGATTGCAAATTAATTCATTAATTGCATGCGTTTCCTACAATTAAAGAATTAGCGCATAAAATGTTACATGGGGAGGAGGGGAGAGTGTGGAGGGACGGAGGAATTGGCTCAAGGCCATAAAAAAGAAAATTGCCAAAAATATGTAAATGGAACAAATTTCAAAGTCCCAATATCCAACCATGAAGATACCGGGTGTCGGCTTGTTACTTGACTGTGGTTCTAAATTACGGTTCCCGAAGTAAATAAATCGTGTGTTTAGCTCTAGTGCGACGATAATTCAGCCAGGAGATTGAATAACCAACCATGGAGATTGAATAACCCTTTCCGACCGGGCTCGCACGATCGTGCGGGTATAAAAGAGAATGTTCAATCTCTTCAAAAATATCGATACGATGATTTGTTCCGTTCGTTATTTGTATAAAAAAATGATTTTGTTTTTAAGGAGTTGCTGGCACTAATGCTGTTTAACTCTTTTTTTTTCGACAAAACTCTAAATTTAGTCTCGTAATTTTAAATCAGCGCCATCTCTTGCCGGTCTTAAAGGGATAATAAGGAGATGTAATCGGGAGAGAAATAATGCGAAAACTTGGTTGTCAACATGTTTGCGGTGATCGCTTCTGTAATGCACAAAAACAAACTGCATGGCGAATGATTTGGCGCTTTGTTACATTGAATGAAATTAATAAAACATTCATGAACTTTTGGCTTGAAATGAAATATTAAAACCTTTCGTTAGATGTGTACTTCAGCATATAATTGACATTATTACAATTTCAATAAGCGATTCTTAAAAAGATAAAGTTATACACACTTTGCACCAATCATTTCTTAAGACGTACGTGCATAGCTTCGTTTGGTGAATAAAATCGAGTTGGCGTCTTTGAACTGGCCTCATCTGTATAGCATTACACATCTCCATCATATTTTTACTACATGACTCAAGTAAGCATTTTTCTCCAACAGAGTGGCTGCTTTATTGTTGGCTTAGCTTTTTCCAGACTCGGCATATTCCGTGGAAAAAAAGATTCAGAAGGTGGCAGATCTGCCCATGGGGAAAGGTTAAGCCACTTGTGAACCAGTATCCCATAAGGCAGTTCGCAAGTCCTAGCACATGGCATGCCATACGCCACCAGATGGCACCTTGAGATAATACGACTAATAAAAATATATATTTAATATTAACTTATTAAAACTCTTACAATTTTTGCTAGAAAAAGTTTTTAGCTGGATATGTATTGATAACTTCTGGCAAACATGAGGTACAAATTTATAAAATAAGCATATTAAAAATGTAGTTTATATTGCATGTAACTCTTCGACAAAAGTATTTTTTATGAACCAGTTATCCGTGATGCATTGCGAAAACGGCGAAATGTGGACTCGTCACATAATCGCGCGGTTTGTATTGCGTAGTACGTGATAGCGCAATCGATGGGCATATCTGCTACTTTCTAAATCTATGCGTGGAAATGAGCGCCATTTTTCGTGGCACCATCTAGACGACTCTCGCTCAACCAAACTAGTCTTCCACGTTTTGATAAATGCAAGATATTAACTGATATTTCTCCCGCTAGATGGGGCCGCAGATGGCCTGACAAAGAAGCCTTCACCGGCACAGCAGGCAACAGATCATCACAACTTCACTTCCCGGGGCTCTCAAAAGAGGCAGCACAGTGGCTGGTGGACAAGCGAAACATCTTTGGGCTAGGCACAGAGACCCTTTCTCTGGACGGTGGCCAGTCAAGGGACATGTCGGCCCACAGGACCCTACTAGCCAAGAACGTGTTTGGTTTGGAAAATGTGCCAACATGGAGGACCTACCGATCTGCGGGGCCACGCTGCATGTGTTCCCCATGAAGATTGGTCGAGCGAGTGGGGCTCCAGTGAGGATCATGACGACTTACCCGAAGATGAAATATGCGATAAGGAAGAGGAATTCGGCACTGAGGGGACGCTGAGGGAAATCATCATATTCAATAAATATAATTCTACTTTAAATTAAGCTTGTGTATGATCAAATTTTGACAGAAAGCAGTAACGTTTCTTTAGCCCTTTAAGACCCCGCCAGATGGCTCTGATTTAAGTTTATGAGACTAAATTTTAAGTTTTACCGAAAAAGTTGCTTTAAACAGCATCAATGCCCCAGCAACTCCTTCAAAACCACATCAATTTTTTATACAAATATCGATAGGTACATGTTAGCTGCTTATATCGGAATCGATATTGTTTTAGAAGGCCTAAACATTCTCTTTTTTTACCAGCACGATTGTAATAGCTCGGTCTTAAAGAGATAGCGGATTTGAAAATATATAGTAACAAAAATATTTTGAACTAAACAATAGAAGATGATGGAAGAAAGTTCGCTAAGTTGAAACAGTATAACAGCATATTGTCGATTGCTGTATACAGACCTGCTCTAGTGTAACATCAATTTTTCCAACAAACCTGCTAAGTTTCCGGATCTAACTTAGTAATATCAATGTTCTTGATTCCGGACGTCAAACGAAAGTTTAATCATTCTTCAAAAGATCGACAATTGGTACTTATGACACGGAAATTCAGAAAGTTGTTAAAAATTGTCTTTTATTGTCGAGGTTGCCAGGACCCTTTCTGACCGAGCTATCACGATCGTGCGGGTATAAAAGAAGAAAATGTTTCTTAGACCGCCTGTTCAACTTCATGCAAATTAGGTAAGTCATTGTTTCAACTATAGTCAAGATCTAACTTGTAATTGAAGAATGAAAGAGGTTATATACTATATGCTGACTTGCATCTTCAAGTGGAGACAAACTTGAATTGTGGAAGACCCAGATACGGACTTTGATTCTTATCAATTAATCTCATCGGCAACACCTGCCGAGTTTTTTTTAAGGTATCCGTCTACGTTGAAACGCAAATTTTTAGTTGCTCATAATTCCATAATAAAATTTAATAATACAGAATAGTGGTATTATTTAAAAGCACAAAAAATCGTTTTTTCACTTATGACCATGGCGAAACTTGATTTTCTTATCAACTGTGGACAATATTAGACCTCTTCATCTTGAAGGCCAACAAGTTCTACACCTTCTGTGATAACTTCATTATTAATAATTAATATTTTGTCACAAATGAAAAGCTTAGTGGAAATAACTTTTAATGTCATTATGGCCGACACCTGAGTAGGCACCCAACGCAACATTTGAAGGCGACATCGTACGCAGCGTTTTACGTAAACCATTGTTGAGTGGGTAGTTTGTGTTTGGGCCTACTAGGGTTGCTTGGCGACTTTCTGAAGGCTTCACTTTGCTTAGCGCCTAGCATCTCCCTCGTCTTCTTGACTCTGGGATTTTGAATGCGAATGTCGTATGAGATTTTATTGAATTTCTGCAGTTGATGACAAAATGGCAATTACATCGCATGGTATCAAGGTGAAAAACGTTGAAGTATGTAATGTTATTTTGTTCAGAGTGGCCGGGATACCCCACTTGGCTTAGAGATATCCCATGCAATAAATAATATGCAGGATTGGCATAAGAGAATATAATAAAGATTTAATTAGGTTAGAAATTTTAGTTACATTACTGGCCATGCACGGCTGACAATATCTAGGCTAAATGGTACATTTAAATAGTCATGTCCGTAGCGAGAGTTCGTACACGTTTTTCTTGTGAAAGGCAGGAGCCAAGGGAAAAACCACGTTCGAGCACGACGGGTCAGCAAGGAGGAAGAGAAAAATCTCGTGGCGTCTCGCCGGTCCCGAGCGAGGCAGGAGAAAGTTTAGATGTCTCTCTTCGGCTGCTCGGAGAGGGGAAAAGCGAAATGGTTTGGTTTGCTCTTGCGGCCGGGCTGATAGCGTCCGCCGCAGTACTCCCTCCCCAGATTTCGAGCTATCGAAATCGAACTGGCAGCCGAAGAGTTCTCCCGGAGTTTGACTTCCTCAGAATCGGGACCAGCCGGCGAGTGTCGTCTGCTGCAGTAGTTTCAGTGCGGTGTGTAGGGTGACGGGTCCTTTGGCCTGTGCGAGAGTCAGCTGTTCGGAAGAACCGGTTGGATCTGCCTGCTGGGGCGTCGTCCGCCGGAGTTGACAGGCTGGGGCTCGCTGCGTGGGTGTCGTCCGTCGTAATCGACTGGTTGGGGTTCGCTGCGTCGGCATCGTCCGTTGGAGGCGACTGGCTGGGGTGGGTCGTCTGGGGCGACCGGGCCTGCTTAGCTTGGGGGACTCGGGCGTCTGCTGGGAAAGAAGCTCGATTGGCTGCTTCCTTCAGGACGTAGGCTGGCTTCAGTCTGTCGATTGAGACCACGACTTCCTTCTCGCCCTTCAGGATCCGGAAGGTCTTCGGGGCACGCTCCAGGACTAAGAAGGGGCCGTCGTATGGTGGGCGCAGAGGTGTCCGGACCGCATCGTGCCTGAGGAAGACGTGCGAAGTTGAACGCAGGTCCGGGTGCACGAAGAAACTTGAAATGTTCTTTGGTCGCTGGCCAGTTGGAGTCGGTGTTAGCTGGTGCATGAGCTGCTTGAAGGTTTTGATGAAATCGGGATCTGCCAAGGCGTCTTGTGATGGGGACAGGAACTCGCCTGGCAGTCGAATTCCTCTGCCAAAGACCAACTCACTGGGCGTAGCTTGGAGATCTTCCCGGAACACTGCACGCAGACCTAGAAGCACAGTAGGCAATATCTCCGTCCACTTCTCAGTCATGTGAGCCTTAAGGGCAGATTTAAGCGTTCTATGCCAATTTTCAATAAGGCCGTTTGCCTGAGGGTGAAACGATGTCGTGTGGATTTGTTGCGTGCCTAAAATTTTATTGAGGCTTCGGAAAAGTCTGGATTCGAATTGGCGTCCTTGATCGCATGTTAATCGCAGAGGGACACCATAACGGGCGATCCAAGTCTTGTAAAATGCTCGCGCGACAGTTTTAGCCTCCGCGTTTGGGAGTGGTTCGGCTTCAGTCCAGCGGGTACCGCGATCGATCATGGTAAGCAAATAGATTTGTCCTTCGGAAGGAGGAAGCGGACCGACCAAATCGATATGGACGTGATCGAATCGTCCACCGACTGGGATATCCTGAATAATACTTTTAGTATGTCTGTGAATTTTTGATTTTTGGCAAGGCAAGCAAGACTTAGTCCATAATCTAACGTCTTTTCTGATTGATGGCCAGACGAAACGTTCGCAAATCAACTTAGTTGTTGATCTAATGCTCGGGTGCGCCAAGTTGTGAAATTTTTCGAAAACCGCTCTTCTGTAAGAAACGGGGACGTAAGGTCTTAATCTTGCGTTTGAGTTTTCGCAGAGTATGGTGTCGTCCGAATCCGGTAAAGGCATTTCTTTAAATTGCAGACTACTGTCGCTGTTTAACAGGTCTTTTAGTTCAGTGTCGGTTTTTTGGGCCGCAGCTAGAGCGTGAAAATCTAATGGGTCTGGCATCGATATGGCGTCAACACGTGATAGACTGTCGGCAGGGACGTTTTCCTCTCCCTTTACGTAGCGGATATCTGTTGTGTACTGGCCAATAAAGTCAAGGTGCCTTAATTGCCTTGGAGAGCTTTTTTCCAAGTTTTGGTGAAATGCGAAAGTCAATGGGCGATGATCCGTATAGGCGATTATATTTTGGCCCTCTACCATGTGCCTGAAATGCCGGATTGCCGCGTAAATCGCGTAGAGCTCGCGATCAAAGGTAGACCATTTTTGTTGGGCAGGTGTGAGTTTTGCAGAGAAAAATGCTAATGGTTGGACCATTGGGGTTCGACCAGGCACGACCTGGTTAAGTGTACCTCCAATAGCGTAAGCACTAGCATCGGTGTGCAAAACCAGTTGCGCGTTCGGATGCGGGTGAGCTAAAAGTGCGGCATTTGCAAGTTTGGTTTTACACTCCTGAAAAGCTTGCGTGGTATCGGTCGTCCAAGTTATTTCGGAATTTTCCTTTTTCTTTTTGCCCTTAAGGTACTCGCATAAAAGGTATTGCGCGTGCGAGGCTTGAGGCACATTTCTGCGGTAGAAATTTAAGAGACCTAAAAAGCGCCTCAGTTGTTTGATGGTTTTAGGTCTTTCGAACTGTAGGATTGGTTCAACGCGTTCGGGCAGAGGTTTAATGCCATCCGCACTTACAGTATAGCCAAGGAACGGCAGCTCTTTAGCGCCAAAAATACACTTGTCTATATTTATGCGGATGCCATACTCTTGCAAGCGTTGGAAAATAGATTCCAGGTGTGCATAATGCTCATCCTCGTTAACGCTGGCTATGAGGATGTCGTCTAAGTATGCAAAGGCAAAATCTAAGCCGTATAAGACCTCGTGGATAAATCGTTGGAAGGTCTGACCAGCGCATGATAAACCGAAAGGCATATACAGAAACTCGAACAAACCGAATGGAGTGGTTATCGCTGTTTTGGGGACGTCGTCCGGATGGACGGGTATCTGGTGGTAGGCACGAGTTAAGTCGATTTTGCTGAACACGGTTTTACCGTGGAGATGTTGGGCGAAATCTTGAATGTGCGGTATTGGGTACCGGTCCGGTACTGTAATACGATTAAGAGCTCTGTAATCACCCGTGGGCCGGAAATCACCGTTTGATTTTGGCACCATATGTAGGGGACTAGCCCAACTAGATTTACTCGGCCGGCATATGCCTTGCTCCATCATTGTTCGGAATTCTCGTTTTGCTATAGCCAATTGGGTAGGGTTTAACCTGCGTGGTCGCGCAAAAACGTTGTGTCCTTTTGTTATGATTCGATGTACCGTGCTGTGATTAGGTTTTTTAACCGCAGGGTAAGGTTTTAGGACCTCTTTAAACTTATTTAGAATGCCGTTATATTTCGTATCGTTTACGATTAAAGTTAAGCTTGTTTGGCTGTTGGAAACGGTTGTGCCTTTACTTTTTAATTTAGTCAGCGGGTCGTGTAGGCAAGAATGTTTGAGATCGACGAGTAGTCCAAAATGTTTGAGGAAATCGGCACCTATTATAGGTTTGCTGACATTAGCCACGATAAACGGCCATTTAAATTCGCGTCGTAAATTTAATGCCAAAGAAATTGTTTTAGTGCCGTAAGTTTTAATCGTGCCGCCATTGGCTGTGAAAAGTTTTAAGTCACTAGTGTTTTTTAGAGTCATATTTGCTTGATAC
The DNA here is from genome assembly GCA_023701765.1 of Hylyphantes graminicola. Lineage (NCBI taxonomy): Eukaryota > Metazoa > Arthropoda > Arachnida > Araneae > Linyphiidae > Hylyphantes > Hylyphantes graminicola. The sequence goes on from CM043112.1 coordinate 59,518,946, forward strand.
GGTAGTACACAAACATCGCTCCCCGTATCGACGAGGTACTTACGGTTTGTCAATTGGTCAAATACGAAAAGGCGGCTTTTACTGTTTATCGGGGTGTCGCACTGCGCCGTCTGTGCGTCCCTCATTCGTTTTCCGAATAATTGATGCAATGAGGTCTGCAGTTTCGTGCTTGTGCGCCGAATTTGGTGTGGAACCAACATAACCCATTTGATTCGGAGTCGTCCCGATATTCTGCATTTCGATTTCGCAAACGTGCGGGGGATTTGGAGTTTCCTCGTCGGTTAAAGCTCCTCCTGCGAGACCTGTTTCGCTCAAAGTGTTGTGGGCCGTTTTGCGTTGTTGCCATCTGGCTTATCTGGCGGGTTAAGTTTTCGATTTGTTTCTTTAGTTCGGCAATATCATCGTTACGGTCCCTTGCGGCCACTGCGTAGCAGTCGGTTTGCTGAGGTGTATTTATTTCCACCAGTTTATCCGCCATAAGAGCTAAGCTGTTTAGGTCCACGTTGGCGATTGAAAGGATTGCCTGAGTTTGCTGCGGTAGTCTTTTAAGCCAAAGCGATTTAACTATCTCTTCCGTTATACTCTCGCCAGCGATTTGTTTCATTTTCCGCAGTAAATGTGATGGACGGTCGTCGCCAAGTACCATTTCGGACAGAAGGGCTTTTAGGCGTTTCTCCTGCGATTCAGCGAATTCGCTGATAAGTCGTTTTTTAATGGCCTCGTATTTACCAGTCGCAGGCGGGTTAAGGACGATATCGGAAATGTGTGATAGCACTTCGGAGTTCAAAGAAGCAATAACGGCGTAGTATTTTGTTGTGTCGTGTGTTACGGCCGAAATCGAAAATTGGGCTTCTATGTTAGCGAAATATAATTCCGGGGCTTTTTCCCAAAAGGAGGAGACTTTTACAGAAACTTTTTCCACATGTTCGGGAGTATCTTCGTTATGAGTAGACATCATCGATAGCAGAAAAGAAATTTAAATCAAACGAGAAAAAAAATATATATATATACGTAGTACAAATGGCGTAAAAGATCACAAAAGAAACATAAAAACTAACATTTTATACCAAACATAGCGAAAACGTGGGCCGGTAGGCTTAATTTTGTTCGGCGTGCAAAAAAACGTGCTGAGTCGACAAAAACGTGACCGGTAGGTCTAACGCGACATAAATCACAATGACTGAGATTAAAGTGAACAAGAGACATACCTATTTGGCTGCAGGCTCGAATCTTCCGGGGTCACCACTGGCCGGGATACCCCACTTGGCTTAGAGATATCCCATGCAATAAATAATATGCAGGATTGGCATAAGAGAATATAATAAAGATTTAATTAGGTTAGAAATTTTAGTTACATTACTGGCCATGCACGGCTGACAATATCTAGGCTAAATGGTACATTTAAATAGTCATGTCCGTAGCGAGAGTTCGTACACGTTTTTCTTGTGAAAGGCAGGAGCCAAGGGAAAAACCACGTTCGAGCACGACGGGTCAGCAAGGAGGAAGAGAAAAATCTCGTGGCGTCTCGCCGGTCCCGAGCGAGGCAGGAGAAAGTTTAGATGTCTCTCTTCGGCTGCTCGGAGAGGGGAAAAGCGAAATGGTTTGGTTTGCTCTTGCGGCCGGGCTGATAGCGTCCGCCGCAAGAGTAATAAATAATTTTGAAATCATGTTAAGGCGTATAAAAATAAGCGTCATAAGCGTATAAAAATCTGATTAACCATCGTGCATTGAATTGAGATTTAATTTTAATTTATTTACAGTTGTCCATTTTAAAGCTCTCTGTGCAATTAATTATAATAATATATTACGGTTAAAAAATAGTTTGAAAATAAAATGCACTTTATGATAATTTATTTTCGTTTTTCCTCCTTCCTATATAAAATAATAACTTAAAATAATAGGACACAACATTCAAAGAAACAGGTTGAAGAAGGTCGAGCCAGTGAGGAATCTGCTGGACTTCCATTGGATCAACGAGAGGCATTAATTGTTCAGCCTGAGGCGGGAAGTCTAATCGTAGGATCTTTCTCTCCACGGCCTGCAGGAAGCTCTGTTGAGTCCTTAAATTGCATGGAGAGGAGCCAGAGATAGACCACTGAATACTATGTGGCATTCTTATTAGTTTTTAGTAAAGTTTCAGGGCGGATTTCTTGATATCATATACAATGTTCATTTCACCCGAATATGCATGCAAGGCAGGAATAGGATGTGGTATTCACTGCCCTTGTAACCAGCCGCAGGTTGGAAGATAGAAGACAGGAAAAATTTCTGGGCTCCTCACGTATGTAGTTCGACTTCATTGAGGTTATTTTTTAGAAATGTGCTCCGTCTCCGGTGTCGACTTTGTCACTTAACACTTTACCTACGGGCGTCGACTGACCCATAGACTAAGAACACTCTAAGTTTCAAACTCTCATTGGAGAATTTCTACATATAAATTGACATAGAAACTAGCGCGCCCCCTTTGTGTCTAAGGGAACTAATGTAATGGTTTCTGGCTGCCTATTTGCAGTCACCTTTAGGAGATTTAACAGAGCCAATGACATCTCGTAATTTGGAACCCTTATCAAGTGACGATAGGGATCTATTTTTTACTACAACTTATTTTCGACTTTATTTTTGAATATATACAGCTACTCATTGACTTTTATATCCCTCGTAGGCCCATAATCAAGATATTTGACCTTGTGCTTCTTTTTCTCCATTAATAAACCTACAGACTGACTACGCTGGTCATTTTAGACATGGTCCCCCAAAGATCCACAAGTGATTCGATTGAATAACTCGTCAAATATTCATCCAAATGTAACAAAAACTTAGATTTAGGGGTTTTCGAGGGTTTTTCACAGTTCTAAGTAATTAAAATTGGGTGTTGCTATTGAAAATTCGAAGTTCGTAACATTTTTAATATTAAGACGGACCCTTATGCAAATTTTGTGTCATGCAATTAACTCAAAATGTTATTTGTTCACATAGTCAAAAAGGTCCGATGTAAAAGGATGACTAACGGTTGAAATAATCACTAGTGGGTAACTTTTTTTAACAGAGAACATTCCGAAGAAACAGTAGCCCTACAATTGAAAGTACAATTATGCCAATCAACAAATCAACCTTTAATAGTGTTTTAGTTGCTTTCGACACGTTAGAAGAGCTAGGCATTAGATTAAGTTGCTGGTCTAGAAGATTTTTAGTCTACGGGTCAGTCGACGCCCGTAGGTAAAGTGCTAAGATTTTAAGTTACCAGTCCCTTCGTCAGTAACCCATGTGTAGTATTTAAACCTATTATCTCAAATTATGGTTTCGAGACAATAATTTAATTGTTTTATTAACTTTGGGCTCTATTTTATAATGTAATCAAATGAGGGCGGGTCAAAAAAGTTATCTTTTTGTACATTCGATAACTACCACTTTTAAAGAAGAGTATTTATCCTTATAAAAAATTATTAACCTGAATACTTGCAAAATTTTGGAGTTTTTTAAAAGCTTTTTAAAGATAACGAAATACGTTATCGTTGGGGAAAATAACAGAGATCGTTACTGTACAACAGTTACTGTGTGTACTACGTATAGCGGCAGCATTGTAACTAAATTTACTGAGATTATGATATAATGAGATTATGCTGATTTAATGAGATATTGACTCAAAACTAAAGAATAGTTGAGGTATCAAACGACGTTGGGCATTAATTTAAAAAAAAAATGAATGTGTTTGTTGTTGTTGCCTAATACTCTACTCGTCTGACAGTGCACTGCTGCTCAGGCGTCCCCTGAGCACATCCTGCAGTGCCTTGGACTTGATAAGAAGGACTTAACATCACTCCCTTTGGCTGTCATTGACTTTTTATCTGTCAACAAAGTTTTGGAGCACGTCTGACTACTGAGGATCAGAAACAACAACAAACTTTGTCGTGACGTTCATTTTGAATTTATTTGCCCTAAAAAATGTATGGTTTGGTGTGGTACATACTATATATTCCAGCTTGTGTGCTTGTTCAGAAAACCACTAATAAGCTTTCGTCAAGTGGGACAGACACAGAAAGAGTTTTTACAAGCCCAAGAGACACACAGAGAAATTACAACACCAACACTTAGACAAATAACAACATTTATTGACGGTCACAAACATCCATGCCAGACCGGGGTTCGAACCCGACCCCAGCAACTCCTAAGGCTTGCATCCTAGCGATTGCGCCACCGGGGCGGCCTATAAAATGTATATTCTGTTATTTCAATGTCTAATGTTAATTTCTGTGTTTTATTGACTGAATTGCTTAACCCTTTAGACCTGAACTACACAATTATGCGGGTATAAGAGAGAATAATCTAAAAAAGCTTAACTTAAGTAAACAAAATATAAAACAAATGAATACCATTGTCAACCTAAAATTTAAAAATTTATAATGCTAAAAAAATTCTTTTTTTATTCATTCAATAAATACCACTTTATAATAAAAGTATTTTTCTTTATAAAAAAATAATTGCCAAATATATATTGTCAGTTTGGATTGGAGACATTTCATTTTTAAAAGCTAACGACATATGTTGTCGTTGGGATTAATAATAGAAACAGCATTGTAGCGAAATTTACGATACAATTGCTAATGCGATATTGATTCAAAAATAATGGAAAGAAAAGGTATCCGTAGATGGTGGGAAACTTATTTTAAAAAAATGAAGTTAAATATTTTATATGAATCCAATGGTTTATAATTTTAACTCATTAACGATATTTGGAAAGAGTATTTAAAAAAAAAAAACCTTAAAATTAATGTTTTTATACTAGGTGCGGAAATGCAGGTGTTAGGTGTCAAACATTAGGAATTTTATTAGATAATGAAAAATGGAGGCGGAAAAAAATGACAAAAATAATTTAGTTAAAAACGTACTGTTACTTTAAAAGTAAAGAAAACCTTATACGTCAAGAAAAGAAAGACTATTTTTCAATATAAATGCGTTATTTTCGCGTCGAATACATTAAAAAAATAGTCAATTTTCTGTTGTGTTTTTTTGTGACATCGTTATACGTGTCTTTAACCTTTGGTGTTTTTGTGGTTTAAAGTTGTTTCAATTGCTATTGAAAATATTTTTAAATGTTCTCAGAGTACCCTGAAATCAATGAAAATATCCATAATTAGCCGTCTTCAAACAGCATTTAAACCCTCCCGAATGTTATTTCAAAGTATCAAAATACATTCTTTGTATTTGTGTGTTTTATGTGGTTTAAAGTTGTTTCAACCAATATTGAGAAGATTCTTAAGAGGACTTAGTACCTCAAAATCAATGAAAATATCTGTATTCATCCTTCTTCAAATAGCATTTAAGCCCTCCTATATGTTTTTTCTAAAGTTTAAAAACAAGAGAAATATCTGGGACATAAAAAGCCCTTTTATTTTAACTTCTCGTCGAATGTTCTAATACGATTTACTTCTTTGAAATGATTTTAGTTTGAAATCTCTATTGTATTCGTAAATACTTTGAATTTTGCAGATGTTGAAAACTTAAGGATTTTTATTGACTTTTAATAACTTTTGCTTTCAAATAGGTTTCAATTTTGATGAGTATATTTCAGGTCATGAATGGAAACAGAAATGCCGACTGAATATAAATATTTTTTTATCCTCGATTAGGAAATTAATGTCACTTGGGAACAGAACACCAATCGAAGGACCGGTCGAAGAAAATGCCGGAATGAAAGCCGAACTCGTTCGTTAATAACTTGGTTTAAGATACTTAAATTTTTGTGTGAAATTATTTTCAGTAAATTACAGTTTACTGTCACAAACTTATAAGTTTTTTCTCCCTTATAATTGGTATTAACTATTTACAAGAGCTACATACATCTTTTCAGAGTCTGCTTATTACGCGAGTATGTTCGTATGAACAACAAAATCGAAGAAATCTTTATCCGGATCAGCGCGTTCACCCATTGTAAGCATCTTCCGTTTCTTCAAGGTGTTGCTGATGCGACTACGAATTGCTTCTCCTGTATTAAAGAAACAAAGGCAACACGCATTATACCTACGAAAAGAGGATTCTTATCCATTGTGTATTACGAACATAGATTGAAGAAGAAGAGGGGGATGCTGCGGGATAAAAAACCAACGCAGGTACTTCCACCAAGTGAAGCCATCTATCGCTTTCTAGTAAGCCCAAACAAACGCTCTCGGCGAATTACTTTGCGCGATATTAAAGTGGAGTTTGTATGGGCTTACGACATCGACTTGGCGATTTTAGACTCTCTATAAAACTTAAAATTGCAACCAATTTTCTTATCTCTAAAGGCATTTACTAAAATCTTGGGTGCAGTTAGATCGCGTGATACTGCCTGCAATTGCGCAATCATTTTTTATCAACGCTTTATATTTTAAATCAACGCTTATCGAAGAATAAAATGATGCGTTTTAGTACACAAAGAATTCTATTAGTAGGGTAGGGACTGAACCTACCAACAGCACCATGGACTAACACTGAGACAATATAGGGTGGCATGTGCGGTCCGATGGCCGAGTGGTTTGGATCGCAAGCCATAACGGTAGCAGTTCACGCGCTGTAATGGGTACGGGCTCGATTTCCTTCTTTGACCTGAGTGTACTTCCATTCTCAGTATCAAAATCTTAAATTAACTAGTTTTTTTGCCACCCTATTCGGGATCCGTAGTGAGCCATGGCTGCCAAGGGCAGCTCAGTACGAGTTGTTCCTCTAACCCCACTATAGGGGGCTGGGGAGCCCAGTCGGTTAAGCACTCGCTTAGCATGCGGAAGGTCCCAGGTTCGGGTCCGGGCATCGCCAAAATAGCTGCCGACCTATAAACGGTCCGTGCAGCCAAAAATGTCCGACGAATAATACCCCGAGTAAAGGAGTGCACGTTAAATATCCTTCAAAGTCCTAACGCTGCGTACGATGTCGCCCTTAACGGTTGCGTTGGGTGCCTATTCAGGTGTTGGCTCGTCACCTGACTGTGGTTCTAAAATACGACGCCCGTCGCCAATAGCCCTCTTGTAGCTCTAGTGCGATGATAATTCAAACCTAATCTAACCCTACTGTAGAAATCTTTGGTTTTCCTTTGAACTAACGTTGAGTGGTTTGTCTGGGCTTACTAGGGCTTCTTGGCGACTTTCTGAAGGCTTCACTTTATTTAACGCCAAGCATCTCCATCGCCTTCTTAACTCTGTGATTTTGAATGCGAAGGTCAGATGAGATTTAATTGAATTTCTGCAGTTGATGACATAATGGCAATGTGCATCGTATGCTGTGAGGGGAAAGACGCTGAGGTATGCAATGTTATGCTACTCAGATTAATAAATAAGTTTAAATCATGCATATTAAAATCTGATTGACCATTGTGCACTGAACTAAGATTTAATTTTTATTTTTGGCCATTGTCTATTTTTAAAGCGCTATGTGCAATTAATAATGATATATAACGGTTAAAAATAGTTGGTACATAAAATGCGTGTTATGATAATTTATTTTCGTTTTTCTAAATTTCTATTTATAATAATATCTTAATTACATAGAACGAAACTTTTTTGAATAAATATGACGAATCAGGATATTATTTACCATATTAGTCTTTAAGGTTTTGAAGGTCTTTACCTACTACTCTTACAACCTACTATCACCTACTTTACATACTTTTTCTTAAATAAACAATGAAAGCTACATTTGATTTATAAGTACCGATAGTTGTAACTAATTGGCGCAGGTAACTAAAGTTAAATTATTTTCTTCAAATGAACAATGAAAAGTTAAACAAAAGTAATACTTATAAAGTACTGTTATTAGGTAAAGGGTTAAATTTTCTGCGGAATCAAATGTATTAGTGAACTAAATTTTGTAATTATAAATTGTAATCTGTATGTAAATAAAGCTGTAAGTTGGTTTTGTAAGTACCAAAATAACGCCTTTGTTGTTTTCCAAATGTTCAGAAGCTTGACCACAAGGTGCTATTCGAATTCCATACTGATTTTAGACAAGTTTAAGAACTTTCAATAATTTATTAATCGAGAAAATAAAAATTTTAGTGCTTAAAACATCTGAAAACTCTAGACAACTTTTCTTCTGAAATAGTTTATTTATTTGTAATCTGTTGCCTTTCTGTTAAGAACCTAAACTTATTATTTGAAGAAATTCAATTTAAAATGTTTCTTTTAAAGCTTCTAAAAAATTATTTCACTTAAAATTATTTGATTAAGTATGATAATTGAAGAACTTAGAGTAAGAACACGCTAATTGACACATTTATTTATTTTAAATATCAATAAACATATTGTTCTCTCGTTTTTAGATAAATAAATAACAATAAATAAAAATAAGTTCAACCTCTTTCATGAACGTTAAATTAAGTATATGTTTACCTTTTATAAGTGCCGTTTTTAACGTATTTGCTATTAGTATTATTTGTTAACGTGCATACGAAAAGCTTTTAAGCTCATTTAATCGTTTTCATCTTTTTGTTTCGTAGCACGTTCTTCCACTAGGGTCTTCAATTACTAGCTTGAAGATTATTCATCTGCGAAATTAAAATTAAATCTATAATTAACGTTTGTTTTTTAGTATAAGATATACTTCGGAATACACCTGCAGCATAATAGCGACAATCGTAAATATTTTTTGTAGTTTCAACGCGTATATATGAATTGGGCTAAATATAAGCCAAATTCCAGATTGAGTCAAACAGTAAAATAACTACTCTCTGGTTGTGTTGTATACTTAAATCCCTAGTTATTGGCCATACTAACGTAGCCAGCATCGTGACAGCCGTACAGCAGCATGCGTTCACCAAGCTGATGTCCTTGGTGAAAACAGGGTGGATTGGCCTAGAGGCAGAGGGAACTAAATTGCTCCAGGCGTGATAGGAGCTTACACAGTAATCTCGGAGCAGCTTTGTCTTACGAGCTATATATTAAAGTTTTGAAACAAGTTTAAAAATTTTACGGATGTACAACCAAGTGGCTTGTGTTGTTCCCAAAACATACGGAGAAAATTTTTTAGGCTTTAAATCCAGCAGCGATATTAATAAATATGATATTTAAGACAAAGTTATCTGCATGTTTAATTTATTTAAAAAATTTCCTTATACTTGCGTTGTAGACTGAAATTTACCAGTATTTAAGCTAAAGTTTGTATTTAATAATAAAAAAATCCCTGCCTCAATAGGTGGATTTCACATACTAATGTATTTTTAAATTAAAAAAAGTCTGAATTCCATTTAGACTATTTTATCACCAAGCACATTTTAATTCTTTGAATAATTGGAGATTAAGGAATTAATCATTCTTGAGCTTGAATGAGTTTAACTTAGGAATTTATAAACAATGACTAACATGCTTTTGAACAAAAAAAAACAAAAAAACAGTCGTACAGCTTGATAAATAACGTTTATATTACAAATGAACAATATTTCATATTATGTTGTCGACTTCGCTTAGGAGTCGGGTAGCTGGGGGCTTCACCCCTTCATCCTTTGGTGTGTTTTTTCCCACCAAACTTGCTGAGAAGATAAATGTGTGTTACTGTACAGGAAAACTGCAGTAACTGCCAGAAATGTAATTCGAAGATATTTGTTCTAACGCGTTTCTGAATTCCTACGAAATCTATAAAAAAAAACTGTGAACATTGAAGTTAGGTTATTATTGACTTTGACTTGGAACAGTTTTACTGGTAGTTGGGACCACACGCTACAGATTTGACGATCACGTATGCCATCAATGTACTCGGATATCACAGATTTTTACAGCGATTTTTCTCCAGCACGTTTTCGTCATTAGTATGGGTGGACAGGGACAGAACCGTTTCGGGGAAAGGCTTGTTGTTTTACTACCTCGGCCACGCCACGCACAATTTCGCACTTAAAAATTTTGATTTGGGTGCATACTCTGATGTCGGCCATTGTCACTTGACTGGGGCTTCAAATTATGACGTCCTTCAACAATACTCCATTTGAGCTCTAGTGTGAAAATGATTTAACCTCCAACCCCAAATTCTCTAGTTCAATTAAACCAATAATACATACGTCTTCATTTCAGTAACACTTATCAAGGCAGTTATGGCGTTTTTGCGCAATCTTCTTGTGGTGTGCAGCCTGTCTGTGGCCAGATGCGCCCCTGTCCCTCTAGAAATGACTGACTTGACGCATTCCTTCGACAACTCAACCCTGGGGTGGCCGACACAGAAAAAGTTCCAGATTGTAGTGAAGGAGAACGGCACTCAACGAGAGGGCCAATGGTAAGTTTTCCAAGGGATGCATCTATACTCTGTCCACAAAAAGTCGATGCTTCAAGGTTACACCCGTCCCATCCGCAGTAGGGATCTGAATAAACATCTGACTTCGAGCCGCTAATTAGTTGTACTTTCCTAGATAGAGTCAGAACAAATGAAAAGGCTTATTGGCATTTAAAAAAAAATTAGATTTCCTGTCAATGAACATATTATTCCCTTCTTTGAAGAAAAACAAGATTCCCCCTAAAAGAAACTTTAATTTGAGTAAATTTTTAAACCTTTTGCAAGTGCCAATTTTTAAAGCTTCTAAGTGCTATTTTCTTAAAGGGCTATGCTCTAAAAGCGCTAAATATTTTGGACTGTAAAATTAAGCATTCGCCAGTTCACAAAAAATAACAACCACCGAACAGTTGTTGGAATTAGTAGATGTCTAAATTTAGTGATTCTAACCCTAATCGAACAAGGCAGCCTCTTTGTAAGTGAATAATTGAGTCTAAGTTATAACTGGCATATTCAATTTCGATGGGGAAAATGGTCACCTAGCAACTCAAAGTTACAAATTCTCCCATTGCTAAAGAACATGTAATTTTTTAAATAAAAAAATGTATGTATCGGTTTTTATTTACTTTTAGGATTAGTAGCAGGTCAGCATTTATTATCTAAAAATCTACTAGCTTATGTTATACAGCAAGAGAAAGCAGCGTCATCTATTGGCCTTTGTGCTACGATTAATAGCTTACATTCGGCCGTACATGATAACAGCGCCATCTATTGGCCTTCTGATTTTGCAAAATCCTATATTCCCTTACAGGTTACAGTCCGAGGAGTACGCTGGCCGTACTCACGTGGGCACCCATTTAGATGCTCCGTGCCACTTCAGCAGACGGGGTTGGTGTGTGGACGATGTCCCCCTCTCCCGCCTCGTCGCACCCGCCGCTGTCGTCGACGTCACGAGGAGGTCATGCGACAACGCTGACTACCTCGTCAAAGTGCGGGATCTAGAGGGGTGGGAGATTGAGACAGACGAGAGCCTCAACGGAACCATTGCGCTCATACGATCCGGGCAATTAATAATTTAGAGCTTAGTGGAAAAGCGTTCTAAGTGCCATTTTTGGTGAAATCGAGATTTTTGTGCCAAAGAACGTAATATTCTCTGCTCTGTAAAACTAACAAATTTACCTTTTTCATAAACTTTAAGTATCTTAAACTTTACAGTAAGTAACTTTTAGTAAGTAAAGTAAACGTAAAGAGTTTTTTTTTTATATATAATTTTATGTACAATAATACGGAGTATGTATTTTTAGTACCCCAGCAAAAAGAAATGAAGTTTTCTCAAAACATTCACCCTAGAGATAAAAAAACTTGAGTTGCTTTTTTTTTTATTTGGGAAAAACTTTATAGACTGTAATGCTGTATATTGCTCTGGAATGTATGCTTTAATCCAAAATATGTGTTTTACGAGATGCATGTTAGAATTTTCGGAATTTGTCTGTTATCAGTGAGGTAATATGTCTGATTACCAGTGCGGCTAGTGGCAAATCCAAACATATTAAACAGTTGAGAAAAAAAAACTTCCGTATCTATTCGACAAACGCCCATTTTTGACTACCTGGTTGTCTGATAATATTGGGAAAAAAGTACCACTTTTTATGTACAACTATTTTACATATACGAATTAATTTCTAAAAAATTGTATTTATTTTATTCAAATATTGTATTTCATTTACGCGGCGGTAGGCAACTATGTTTTCCGCTGGTATAGCAAAGTTAGTTGATTTCTGAAAAAAGCTATAGAGCATTCAAAGTTTACGTCCAGTTTTAAATATGCTTTCTTAAGGGGTCATAGGAGTCTTAAAAATAAGCAAAGAAGGTACTACAAAGCATCGTTTAATCTTTTTAACTACTCAATATATAAGTATAATTTTTTAATATGTAATTCTATAAGATTTATTTATTGCAAAACAAATTTTAAAATTTATGAAACTTTAGCCAAAACTGAAATAAATGATAACAAACATAAAACTATTTGAACACTTTGGGATTAGGCTTGCGCGACAAATTTTGAGGTCAAAATTGAAGATATGACCAAGAAAAAGACTTTATATTGTACAAAGACTTAACCTAAATTATCATCTCAACTTTTATTAGAAATTATTTTAAGACCTTTTTTTCCAAAAAAATTAATAATTTTTTTAAAATTTTAATTTGAAAATTTTTAAAAATAATTTCTAATTAAAATTGAGCTGAGAATTTAGGAATTAGTCTTTGTTTGTACAATATAAAGTCATTTTCTTGGTCATTTCTTCAATTTTGACCTCAAAATTTGGCACGCAAGCCTGATCCCAATGTTTTCAAATTCTGTAAATAGTTTTATGATTGTTGTTGTTTATTTTAATTTTGGCTAAAGTTCCACAAATTTAAAAATTTGTTTTATAATAAAGAAATCTTATAGAATTACATATGATTATACTTATATATTGAGAAGATACAGGATACATGAATACAGGGCTTCCTTCCCACCATCCTAGCCGGCGACTTAAACGCCAAGTCGACCACATGGAGCTGCAGAACAGACAACAACAACGGCCTGTTCCTCAAAAACTATATAACAAACAGCGGCTTTACTCTCATTGCCCCCGACGAGTCTACACACTACCCATGTCACATAGACCAGACATTCTGGATATAATGCTGCTTAAAGGAATCCCTAGTTACCCATCTCTTAAAGTCCACCATAGCCTTTCTTCTGACCATTGCCCCATCACCTTCACTATTTATGGACTAACACGTTCCCCTGAATCCCTCAGATACACCACCAACTGGGATAAATTCCATGACCTCACCCACGACAATATTAATGCCAGTCCAGACCTCACCTCCAAAGACAAAATTGATAAATCAATTGAGTTACTCACTGAAAAAATCAGAAGAGATATCGACTGCAGTTCTAGACCAATCATTACAAACAGAGACCACAAGTTACTTCTCGATATCCGCAACGAAATAAGAGCTAAAAATAGGCTGAGAAATGCCTACAAAAACTCTAGACACCCCAGGGACAAACGCATGTGGAATGAGGCCTGTCGTAAGGTCAGTGACCTCATCAGAGACTACAAACAGTCCAACTGGGAAGAAACGGTTATGAGACTATCTACTGAAAACAATACGGTTTGGCGAATGGCAAAGGCCTTGACATCAAAGACGCAAACCATCGGTCTGCTCAAAGGGCCGGATAAGATGGCATACACCGAACATGACATGGCTCAAGTTCTGTCCAATAGCCTAAGTAGACAATTCACCCCTCACGAAAACCCGATAAACCGCGACTTAGTTGAAGAAGTAGAAAGAGAAGTCTCCCACTACCTATAAATCAACAACACCACCACAATAGACCACACCAACCCTACACAGGTCTTCCAAATAATCAAAAAGCTGGACCCCAAAAAAGCTTCGGGTCATGACCAAATTTCCAATAAACTTTGAAACATCTTGCCCCAAAAGCAATTGTCCTTATCACAAATATCTTCAACGCGTACATTAGGAAACATCACTTCCCAAAAAGCTGGAAGAAAGCTATTGTTGTCCTTTTTAAGAAACAGAGCAAAAGCCCCCTCCAACCCTCAAGCTACCGACCCATTAGTCTGCTCCCAACACTCTCAAAAGTCTTTGAGAGAGTCATTCTTGCTAGACTACAAAACTTCACCCAAACCAACAGGACTATTAACCTCAACCAATACGGCTTCCAACAGGGTCATTCCACCGTACATCAAGTCCACAGGATTGTCGAATTTATTGGCAATGCGTTCAATAACAAAGAACATGTTGGAGCGGTCTTTCTCGACATTGAAAAGGCCTTCGATAGCCTATGGCACCAGGGCCTTATTAAGAAGCTTATTAATGTCAACCTCCCGAAACCCCTCATCCATATGATTCATCCCTTCCTCACCGATGGATCTTTCAGGGTTAGGATTAATAACACCCTCTCTGATAATAAGACCATCAAAGCTGGAGTGCCCCAGGGTAGCTATCTCTCACCCAACCTCTTCAACCTTTACATAAATGACTTCCCGACCAGCGACAATACCATTACTGCCCAATTTGCAGATGACACTGCAATATTGGCAAAGTCAAGAAGAGGCAATATTGTCTTCGAGAAAATCCAAAACGCACTCTACTCTGTCGAGAATTGGTGTGAGGATACTGGCGCATCAAAATCAACGCACAGAAAAGTGTCTCGGTTCTATTCCGCAATCACAAGGTCAGAACACATTTTGACACATACCTCGAGATCTTCAACGACGAAATTCAAAATCAACCTTATACCAAGTATCTAGGAGTACACCTAGACAGTAGGCTCAACTTCAAAGAGCACATAAAACCACACAAACCATCGCTAAAGCTACAGGTGCTTCATCAGTCTAGGACCCATAATCAGGAGGAATTCAAAAATGTCTTTCAGGAATAAAGCCCTTCTTTATAAGTCCATGATTAGACCTGTTCTTATGTATGCTTCCCCAGTCTGGGCAACAGCAAAGAAATGCCAACGCAAAAAGCTCCAAACATTCCAGAAAAAAAAAGGCTGAGAAACATTACCTACGCCCCTTGGTATGTAAGGAATACGATCCTACACAAGGACTTAGGCATCGAACCCATTGACTCCGCCATCCTGTCGGCCTCCCACAATTATTTCAAGGCTATAGAAGCCACAGAGCATGAAAATATTGGCCAGATTATCCATTATTATCATCTCTTTGAACAGGATTTCAAACGCCCAAGAACAATCCATCTCGACCCGAAGTGGTAGTGGTAGTGGTCGGATTGGAAGGCTTGGTCCTCTGTATTTGTAGCGAAATTTCTATCTAATTGCTAACGATATATTGACAAAAAACTAAAGAATAGTTGAGGTATCCGACGATTTTGGGCATTCATTTTTTTTAAACCTTGAATGTGTATGTTGTTGTTGTTTCTAATCCTCGACTCGTCTGACAGTGCACTGCTGCTCAGGCGTCCCCTGAGCACATCCTGCAGTGCCTTGGACTTGATAAGAAGGACTTGACATCACACCCTTTGGCTGTCATTGACTTATCTGTCAACAACCTTTTGGAGCTCGTCTGACTACTGGGGATTAGAAACAGCAACAAACTTTGTCGTAACGTTCATTTTGAATTTATTTGCCCTAAAAAATGTATGCACACAAAGAAAGGACAACACAAACACATGGACAAATAACAACATTTATTGACGGTCACAGACATCCATGCCAGACCAGGATTCGAACCTGTCCCCAGCAACTTTAAAGGCTAGCATCCTAACGATTGCGCCACCGGGGCGGCGTAAAAAATGTATATTCTGTTATTTCAATGTCTCATGTTAATTTGTGTGTTTTATTGACTGAATTGCTTAACCCTTTTGACCTGAATTACACAATAATGCGGGTATAAGAGAGTAATAAAAAAAAAAGCTTAAACTTAAGAAAACAAAATATAAAACAAATGAATACCATTGTCAATCAACCAACCATTTTAAAATATATTATGCCTAAAATTACTTATTTTGTACATTCAATAAATACCACTTTCTAAAAAAAGGGTTTGTTTTTATAAAAAATTAATTGCCTAATATATCTTGTCCTTCCCTATTGTATACATTTCATTTTTAAAAGCTAACGGCATATGTTGTCGTTGGGATTAATAACAGAGACGTGACTGTGAGGTTGGCGACTACACCAGCGACAGCATTGTAACGAAATTTACGATACAATTGCTAATGCGATATTGATTCAAAAATAATGGAAAGAAAAGGTATCCGTAGATAGTGGGAAACTCATTTAAAGAAAAAATGAAGTTAAATATTTCATATGAATCAAATGGTTTATAATATTAACTCATTAAAGATATTTGGCAAGAGTATTGAGAAAAAAATACTTTCATAATACGTACAAAGGTAGTTGAAGTTATTATTTTGTGAATAAAATAGTCAATTGTCTGTTTTTGTTATTTGTTACATAGTTATACGTCTTTAACCTTTTGTGTTTTATGTGGTTTAAAGTTGTTTCAACCTCTATTGAGAAGATTTTTAAGGGGACTTAGTACCTCGAAATCAATGAAAATATCTATATTCATCCTTCTTCAAATAGCATTTAAACATTCCAGTATGTTTTTCAAAAGCTTAAAAACAATTCGAGAAATATCTGGGACAAAAAAGCTTTTTATTTAAACTTATCATCGAATGTTTTATTACGATTTACTCCTATGAAATGATTTTAGTTTGATATCATGCTTTTTTTCTTCTATATTCATCCGTCTTCAAATAGCATTTAAGCCCTCCCAATATGTTTTTTTTTTTCAAAAGTTTCAAAACAATTTTAGAAATGTCTGTCATATAAAAATCCTTTTTATTTAAACCTCTCGTCGAATGTTCTATTACGATCTACTTTTTTGAGGTGATTTTAGTTTGAAATCCCTATTGTATCCGAAAGTACTTTGATTTTTGCTGTTGTTGAAAACTTAGGATTTTTAGTAACTTTACCTTTCAAATAGGCCTCAATTCTATGATGAATGGATGGAAACAGAAATGCCACCTGAAAATGAATAATTTTTGATCCTCGATAGGCAACTTAATGTTACTAGCAGAATACCAATCGGAACACCGGTCGAAGAAAATGCAGGAATGAAAGCTGAGCCCGTTCGTTATAAACTTGGTTTAAGATACGTAAATTTTGGTGTGAAATTATTTACAATAATTTGCATTTTACTGTCATAAACTATTAGTTTTTCCATCCTTAAAATTAGTATTAACTAATTACAAGAGCTACATACAACTTTTCAGAGTTTGCTTATTACGAGTATCTGCGCATATCAACAACGAAATCGCAGAAATCTTTATCCGAAACCATCAGCGCGTTCATCCATTGTAAGCATCTTCCGTTCCTTCAAGGTGTTTCTGATGCGATTACGAATTGCTTCTTCTGTATCTAAAAACAAAGTTAACAGATTATACCTACAAAAAGAGGATTCTTATTCATTGTGTATTATGAACAGAGATTTAAGAAGAAGAGGGTGATGCTGCGGGATAAAAAAAACCAGCCCAGATACTTCCACCAAGTGAAGCCATCTATCGCTTTCTAGTAAGCCCAAACAAACGCTATCGGCGCTTTATTTGGCGCTATATTCCTAGTGGAGTTTGTATGGGCTGATAGCAACGACTTGGCGATTTTAGACTCTGTGCAAAAACTGAAATTGCAATCAATTTTCTTATCTGTAAAGGCATTTTCTACCATCTTGGGTACATTTAAATCTCGCGATAGAGCCTACAACTGCGCAAACAATCATTTTTTGATATTGACATTAATTTCATAATAATTTAAATGAACCCTTATTAATGAATAAAATGTTGCGTTTTACACAAAGAGTTCTATTAGTAGGGTAGGGACTAAACCTCCCAACAGCACCATGGACCAACACGGAGACAATATAGGGTGGCATGTGGGGTCCGATGGCCGAGTGGTTTGGATCGCAAGCCATAACGGTAGCAGTTCACGCGCTGTAATTGGTACGGGCTTGATTTCCTTCTTTGCCCTGGGTGTACTTCCTTTCTCAGTATCAAAATTATAAATTAACTAGCACATTTTCCACTCCTATTGGGCTCCTAGTGAGCCATGCCTGCCGATAGCAGCTCAGTAAGAGTCGTTCCTCTATCCTACTATAGCCCTTTCCGACCGGGCTCGCACGATCGTGCGGGTATTGAAGATAATGTTCAAGCTCTTCAAAAATATCTATACCGAAACAGTTGACTTGTACCATTCGCTATTTGAATAAAAAATGACTTTGTTTTTAAGGAATTGCTGGCATTGATGCTTTTTAACGCATTTGTTTCTATAAAACTTTAAATTAAGTCTTATAATTATAAATCAGCGCCACCTTACCGCCGGTCGAAAAGGGTTATAAATCTTTGGTTTTCCATTGAACTAACGTTGAGTGGTTTGTCTGGGCTTACTAGGGTTGCTTGGCGACTTTCTGAAGGCTTCACTTTATTTATCGCCAAGCATCTCCATCGCCTTCTTAACTCTGTGATTTTGAATGCGAAGGTTGGATGAGATTTAATTGAATTTCTGCAGTTGATGACATAATGGCAATGTGCATCGTTGGTATCAAGATGAAAAACCCTGATGTATGTATTGTTATTTTATTCTGCGTAATGAATAATCTTAAATTCATGGATATAACGATTAATCTGATAAATTCATTATATACTAAATTAGGATTTATTTTTTATTATTTGCCGTTGTCTATTTTTAAAGCTATTTGTGCACTCTGTAATAATAATAAAAAACGGTAAAATTAAAAATGCACTTTATGATGGATTTATTTTCGTTTTTCTTAACTTCTATTTATAATAATAGCTAAATTACATTTACTAAGAACGAAATTTTCTTGAATAAATATGATGAATCAGGATGTTATTTACCATTTTAGTTTTTAATGTTTTGAAACAGGCATTAATAAAATTTCCACTACCACCTATTTTTCTTTCTATACCTACTACTTCTACTACCTACTACCACCTACTTTACATACTTTTTCTTAAATAAACAATGAAAGCTACATTTGATTTACAAGCGATAGTGCACAACTAATGGGCGCAGGTAACTAAAGTTAAATTTTTACAGAAGATTAACTTTACTTGTGTAGCCTTTAATGTGCTGAAACCGAATAATTTAATCAAAAATTTCCACCTTGCCCTCATTTTCTCCAAATGAACAATGAAAAGTCAAGCAAAAGTTATACTTATAAAGTACTGTTATTAGGTAAAGGGTTAAATTTTGTGCGGAATGAAATGTGTTAAGTGAACTAAATTTTGTAATTATGAATTGTAATCTATATAGGAAATAAAAATGTGAGTTGGTTTGGGTAGTAAAAGAACGCCTTTGTTGTTTTCCAAATGTTCAGAAGCTTGACCAAAAGGTGTTATTCGAATTCCATACTGATTTTAGACAAGTTTAAAAAATTTCAACAATTTATTAATCGAGAAAATAAAAATTTTAGTGCTTAAAACATCTGAAAACTCTAGACAACTTTTCTTCTGAAATAGTTTATTTTTTTGTAATATGTTGTCTTTCTGTTACGAAACTAAACTTATTATTTGAAGAAACCCAGCCAAAAAATTCTGCAGAATTGCTTCACAAAAAAACTTTATAAAAACTTCAAAAAAACTTCACAAATTCTGAAGGGATTTGAAACACTTAGTCTGCAGAATTGCTTTAAGAAAACTGCAGTTTTTTTGAAGTTTTCGTAAAGCAATTTTTCAGAATATTTTGGCCTTTTTTTAAGAAAACGTGGCGCCATCTAGCGAAATGTTATTAAAATAAAAATTATAAAGAAATAAATTATCGAACGACTGGGCTGTTTTTCTGACCATTTCGGAAGTAGGAGCGCGGGATTTGATCCGATGGGAAATGGGCAACAGTCGAATGCTCTAACGACTGTGCTACAGAAGGTTGTTATGAAGTTGGTTCTGTTAATATATGAGCAAACTATATTTTAGTTAGAAAATATTCTCGCTCGTCTGTTGCTTCAAAATAACTAGTTTTTTTTTAAGTGCCAAAATGACTTTAGAATGACTGTAGAATTGCTGCAAAAAAACTTCAGATACACATGTGGTCAATTTTTACATTTATATTGCTTCAAAATAGCTGCAGTTTTCTTGAAGCAATTATGCAGACTAAGTGTTTCAAATCCCTTCAGAATTTGTGAAGTTTTTTTAAAGTTTTTTTGTGAAGTTTTTTTAAAGTTTTTGTGAAGTTTTTTTTAAGTTTTTTTAAAGTTTTTTTGTGGAGCAATTAGTGACTAAATGACTTCAGAATGGCTGTAGAATTGCTGCATAGAAACCGCAGATATATCCATAGTCAGGCTTCACTTTTCTATTGCTTCAAAATAACTGCAGTTTTTCTGAAGCATTTAAAATGACTTTAGATTTGCTGCACAATTGCTACAGAAAAACTGCATAATCCCCATTCGATATACTTCAATTTTCTTTTGCTTCAAAAAAACTGCAGATTTCTTAAAGATAACTGCATGATCGAAATTTTTTTGAAGCAATTCTGCAGAATTTTTTGGCTGGGAATTCAATTTAAAATGTTTCTTTTATAGCTTCTAAAAAATTATTTCACTTAAAATTATTTGGTTAAGTATGATAATTGAAGAACTTGGAATAAGAACACGCTAATTGACACATTTATTTATTTTCAATATCAATAAACATATTGTTCTCTCGTTTTTAGATAAATATATAACAATAAATAAAAATAAGTTCAACCTCTTTCATGAACGTTAAATTAAGTATATGTTTACCTTTTATAAGTGCCGTTTTTAACGTATTTGCTATTAGTATTATTTGTTAACGTGCATACGAAAAGCTTTTAAGCTCATTTAATCGTTTCCATCTTTTTGTCTCGTAGCACGTTCTTCCACTAGGGTCTTCAATTACTAGCTTGAAGATTATTCATCTGCGAAATTAAAATTAAATCTATAATTAACGTTTGTTTTTTAGTATAAGATATACTTCGGAATACACCTGCAGCATAATAGCGACAATCGTAAATATTTTTTGTAATTTCAACGCGTATATATGAATTGGGCTAAATATAAGCCAAATTCCAGATTGAGTCAAACAGTAAAATAACTACTCTCTGGTTGTGTTGTATACTTAAATCCCTAGTTATTGGCCATACTAACGTAGCCAGCATCGTGACAGCCGTACAGCAGCATGCGTTCACCAAGCTGATGTCCTTGGTGAAAACAGGGTGGACTGGCCTAGAGGCAGAGGGAACTAAATTGCTACAGGCGTGAAAGGAGCTTACACAGTAATCTCGGAGCAGCTTTGTCTTACGAGCTATATATTAAAGTTTTGAAACAAGTTTAAAAATTTTACGGATGTACAACCAAGTGGCTTGTGTTGTTCCCAAAACATACGGAGAAAATTTTTTAGGCTTTAAATCCAGCAGCGATATTAATAAATATGATATTTAAGACAAAGTTATCTGCATGTTTAATTTATTTAAAAAATTTCCTTATACTTGCGTTGTAGACTGAAATTTACCAGTATTTAAGCTAAAGTTTGTATTTAATAATAAAAAATCCCTGCCTCAATAGGTGGATTTCACATACTAATGTATTTTTAAATTAAAAAAAGTCTGAATTTCATTTAGACTATTTTATCACCAAGCACATTTTAATTCTTTGAATAATTGGAGATTAAGGAATTAATCATTCTTGAGCTTGAATGAGTTTAACTTAGGAATTTATAAACAATGACTAACATGCTTTTGAACAAAAAAAAACAAAAAAACAGTCGTACAGCTTGATAAATAACGTTTATATTACAAATGAACAATATTTCATATTATGTTGTCGACTTCGCTTAGGAGTCGGGTAGCTGGGGGCTTCACCCCTTCATCCTTTGGTGTGTTTTTTCCCACCAAACTTGCTGAGAAGATAAATGTGTGTTACTGTACAGGAAAACTGCAGTAACTGCCAGAAATGTAATTCGAAGATATTTGTTCTAACGCGTTTCTGAATTCCTACGAAATCTATAAAAAAAACTGTGAACATTGAAGTTAGGTTATTATTGACTTTGACTTGGAACAGTTTTACTGGTAGTTGGGACCACACTCTACAGATTTGACGATCACGTATGCCATCAATGTACTCGGATATCACAGATTTTTACAGCGATTTTTCTCCAGCACGTTTTCGTCATTAGTATGGGTGGACAGGGACAGAACCGTTTCGGGGAAAGGCTTGTTGTTTTACTACCTCGGCCACGCCACGCACAATTTCGCACTTAAAAATTTTGATTTGGGTGCATACTCTGATGTCGGCCATTGTCACTTGACTGGGGCTTCAAATTATGACGTCCTTCAACAATACTCCATTTGAGCTCTAGTGTGAAAATGATTTAACCTCCAACCCCAAATTCTCTAGTTCAATTAAACCAATAATACATACGTCTTCATTTCAGTAACACTTATCAAGGCAGTTATGGCGTTTTTGCGCAATCTTCTTGTGGTGTGCAGCCTGTCTGTGGCCAGATGCGCCCCCGTCCCTCTAGAAATGATTGACTTGACGCATTCCTTCGACAACTCAACCCTGGGGTGTCCGACTCAGAAAAAGTTCCAGATTGTTGTGTAGGAGAACGGCACTCAACGGGAGGGCCAATGGTAAGTGTTCAAAGGGATGCATCTATACTCTGTCCACAAAAAGTCGAAGCTTCAAGGTTACACCCGTCCCATCCGCAGTAGGGATCTGAATATAGCCGCTAATTAGTTGTACTTTCCTAGATAGAGTCAGAACAAATGAAAAAGCTTATTGACATTAAAAAAATTAGATTTCCTGTCAATGAACATATTATTCCCTTCTTTGAAGAAAAACAAGATTCTCCCTTAAAGAAACTTTAATTTGAGTAAATTGGTAAACCTTTTGTAAGTGCCAATTTTTAAAGATTCTAAGTGCTATTTTCTTAAAGAGCTATGCTCTGAAGGCGCTAAATATTTTGGACTGTAAAATTAAGCATTCGCCAGTTCACAAAAAGTAACAGCCACCGAACAGTTGTTTTAATTAGTAGATGTCTAAATTTAGTGATTCTAATCCGAATCGAACAAGATTAATTAATTGAGTCTAAGTTATAACTGGCATATTCAATTTCGATGGAAAAAATGGTCACCTAGCAATTCAAAGTTACAAATTCTCCCATTGCTAAAGAACATCTAATTTTTTAAATAAAAAAATGTATGTATCGGTTTTTATTTACTTTTAGGATTAGTAGCAGGTCAGCATGTATTATCTAAAAATCTATCTCTACTTCCACAAAAAGGAACGCCATCTTTGGACCTTTGTGCCACGAGTACTAGCTTATGTTATACAGCAAGAGAAAGCAGCGTCATCTATTGGCCTTTGTGCTACGACGAATAGCTTTCATTCTACCGCACATGATAACAGCGCCATCTACTGCCCTTCTGATATTGCAAAATCATTATTCCCTTACAGGTTACAGTCCGAGGAGTACGCTGGCGGTACTCACGTGGGCACCCATTTAGATGCTCCGTGCCATTTCAGCAGACGGGGTTGGTGTGTGGACGATGTCCCCCTCTCCCGCCTCGTCGCACCCGCCGCCGTCGTCGACGTCACGAGGAGGTCACGCGACGACGCTGACTACCTCGTCAGAGTGCGGGATCTGGAGGGGTGGGAGAGGGAGACAGACGAGAGCCTCAACGGAACCATTGTGCTCATACGATCCGGGTAATTAATAATTTAGGAGCTTAGTGGAAAAGCTTTCTAAGTGCCATTTTTGATGAAATCAATTTTTGTGCCAAAGAACGTAATATTCTCTGCTCTGTAAAACTAACAAGTTTACCTTTTTCATAAACTTTAAGTTACTTAAACTTTACAGTAAGTAACTTTTAGTTATTAAAGTAAACTTGAAGCGTTTTTTTATATATAATTTTATGTACAATATTATGGAGTATGTATTTTTAGTACCCAAACAAAAAAAATGAAGTTTTCTCAAAACATTCACCCTGGAGAAAAAAAACTTAAGTTGCTTTTTTTTTTATTATTTGGGAATAACTTTATGGACAGTAATGCTGTATATTGCTCTGGAATGTATGCTTTAATCCAAAATATGTGTTTTACGAGATGCAAGTTAGAATTTTCCGAATTTGTCAGTAATGGGTCTGATTATCAGTGCGGCTAGTGGCAAAACCAAACATATTAAACAGTCGAGAAGAAAAAACCAACGAATCTATTCGTCAAACGCCCATTTTTGACTGCCTGATTGTCAGATAATATTTGAAAAAAGTACCACTTTTTATGTACAACTATTTTATATATAAAAATTAATTTATTGTATGTATTCCTTCGTCTTAATGAACTTTTGTCATTTACGCGGCGGTAGGCAACTAAGTTTGCTGCTACTATTATATAGCAAAATAAGTTGATTTCTGAAAAAAGCTAAGGAGCATTCAAGGTTTACGTCCAGTTTTAAATATGCTTTCTTAAGGGGTCATAGTAGTCTTAAAGATGTGCAAAGAAAGTAATACAAGGCATAGTTTGATCTTTTTTTAACTACTCAATATATAAGTATAATTTTTTTATATGTAATTCTACAAGATTTATTTATTATAAAACAAATTTTAAAATTTATGAAACTTTAGCCAAAACTGAAATAAATGATACCAAACATAAAACTATTTGAACACTTTGGGATTAGGCTTGCGCACCAAATTTTGAAGTCAAAATTGAAGATATGACCAAGAAAATGACTTTATATTGTGCAAAGACTTATACCTAAATTCTCATCTCAACTTTTATTAGAAATTATTTTTTAATAAACATTTTGAAATTTTGATTTGAAATTTTTTAACAAATAATTTCTAATAAAAACTGAGCTGAGAATTTAGGAATAAGTCTTTGTTTGTACATATTTGTACAATATGAAGTCATTTTCTTGGTCATTTATTCAATTTTGCCCTCAAAATTTAGCGCTCAAGCCTAATCCCAATGTTTTCAAATTCTGTAAATAGTTTTATGTTCGTTATCGTTTATTTTAGTTTTGACTAAAGATCCATAAATTGTTTTATAATAAATATATCTAATAGAATTACATATGAAAAAATTATACTTATATATTGAGTAGTTCAAAAATTACATAAAAGATCAAACTATGCTTCGTAGTACCTTCTTTGCACATTTTTAAGACTCCTATGACCCCTTAAATTTTATATGTCTCCACTAAACCAATTGTCTCTCTTAAAATAACCCCGATAGAGATGTTAATAATTCGGTAGACTGCCGATCATTCAAGTTTCCCTGCATGCACCACTTCCTTGAATGCATTAAGGAAGCGTCTATTACGACATATATGTTGCTGTTATGTTACAAGATTCCCCGAATCTAACTATAAAATCAATTGATAAGTAGATTAAACAACAAACAGGGTTTTAAGTAAAATGTTTGCAATCGAGCTACACTTTGGCCACTGGTGACTGATCTCGTACTTTTGTGGTCAAGTAGTTAGAGCTTTGGTTTTAGTGGCGGTTCTTGAAGGATGGCTAAATAGCATAACACCACTAATTATTTTAATTATTTCGAAAAATAATGATCAAAAAGTATTATTAGGAAGATTGCAAAGATGAGGTATTAACTGCATACGTTTCCTGCAATTAAAGAATTAGCACATAAAATGTTATATGGGGAGGGGGGAGGCGGTGAGTGCAGGGTATGGCACAATTTGGCTAAATTCCATCAAAAGAAAACGGCCAAAAATATGTAATTGGAGCAATTTCAAAAGTCCCAAACTCGAACCATCAAGATAGTCGGGCGTTGGCTTGTTACTTGACTGTGGTTCTAAATTACTGCTCCCGACGTAAATAAATCAAGTGTTTAGCTCTAGTGCGACGATAATTCAATCTAGCCAAAGCCAAAAATGGAGATTGAATTATACGGGGATGTGATCGGGAGAGAAATAATGCAAAAACTTGGTTGTAAACTTGTTTGCGGTGATCGCTTCTGTTATGCACAAAAACAAACTACATGGCGAATGATTTGGTGCTCTGTTACATTTAGTGAAATAAATAAAACATGGATGAACTTTTCGCTTGAAGGGAAATATTAAAACCTTGCGTTAGATGTGCTACTTCAGCCTTTTATTGACATAATTACAATTTCAATAAGCAATTCAATAAAAAATAAAGTTATACACACACTTTGCGCCAATCATTTCTCAAGACGTTGCATCGTTTCGTTTGCAGGATAAAATCGATTTGGTGTCTTTAAGCTGGCCTCACCACTTTTACACATTACACGCATCCATCATATTTTTCCTCCATGACTCAAGTAAACTTTTTTTTCTTTAACGGGGCGGCTGCTTTATTGTTATCTTAGCTTTTAACAGTCTCGGCATATTCCCCGGAAATGGGAGCCATTTTTCGTGGCACCATCTAGACGATTCTCGCTCAAACTAACTAGTCTTCCACGTTTTGATAAATGATAGATATTAACTAATATTTCTCCCGCTAGATGGGGCTGCAGATGGCCTGACAAGGAAGCCTCGAGGGACGGCCCACAGGACCCTACTTGTCAAGAACGTGTTTGGTTTGGAAAATGTAGCCAACATGGAGGACATTCCGATCTACGGGGCCACGCTGCATGTGTTTCCCATGAAGATTGGTAGAGCGAGTGGGGCTCCTGTGAGGATCGTGGCGACTTACCCGAAGATGAAATACGCGAAGAAGGAAGAGGAATACGGTACTGAGGGGACGTTGAGGGAAATCATCATATTCAATAAATAGAATTCTACTTTAAACTAATCTTGCGTATGATCAAATTTTGACAGAAAGCCCTAACGTTTCTTTAGCCTTTTAAGACCACGCCAGATGGCTCTGATTTAAGTTTATGAGACTAAATTTTAATTTTTACCGAAAAAGTTGCTTTAAACAGCGTCAATGCCCCAGCAACTCCTTCAAAACCACATCAATTTTTATACAAATATCGATAGGTACATGTCAGCTGCTTATATCGGAATCGATATTGTTTTAGAAGGCCTAAACATTCTCTTTTTTTACCAGCACGATCGTAATAGCTCGGTCTTAAAGAGATAGCGGATTTAAAATTATATATAGTAACAAAAATATTTTGAAATAAACAATAGAAGATGATGGAAGAAAGTTCACTAAGTTGAAACAGTATAACAGCATATTGTCGATTGCTGTATACAGACCTGCTCTAGTGTAACGTCAATTTTTAAAACAAACCTGCTAAGTTGCCAGATCTAACTTAGTAATAACAATGTTCTTGTTGCCGGACGTCAAAAGGAAAGTTTTATCATCCTTCAAAAAGATCGACAATTGGTACTTATGATACGAAAATTCAGAAAGTTGTTACAAAATGTATTTTATTGTCGAGGTTGCCGGAGAGTTGGCAGGACTATAACCCTATCTGACCGAGCTATCACGATCGTGCGGGTATAAAAGAAGAAGAAAATGTTTCTGAGACCGCCTGTTTTGTCTTCATGCAAATTAGTTAAGTCATTGTTACAACTATAGTCAAGATCTAACTTGTAATTGAAGAATGAAAGAGGTTATATACTATATGTTGACTTGCATCTTCAAGTGGAGACAAACTTGAATTGTGGAAGACCCAGATATGGACTTTGATTCTTATCAATTAATCTTATCGACAACACCAGCCGATTATTTTTAAACAACGGATTTGTTAATTGCGTTCCGAAGCAAAAAAGTAGGGATGGGAAACCGAAACCGGTTTTTTGAAAAACCGGTTTTTTGCCCTCGGTTTTGACCGAAAAACCGGTTTTTGATGAGGCCGGTCTAAACCGGAAACCGGTTTTCTGCCGAGAAAACCGTTTAAAAACTGGAAACCGGTTTTTTCTCAAAAACCGCCATCGAAGTTTTTTTTTATAATTATAATTTTTTTTTCAGATTGGAGTTTTGCTTTGGTTTAATCAATCGTTGGTGAAGTCTTCATCTTTTATCAACTTCGGTTTTCACATTTCCATTCAAGCTTTCCTCCTAACAATAAAAGTAAAACGTTTCAGATTCTGTCCTTACATGTTCCGTGTTGTTCCATTCGATCTCTTCAATCAGGTCTCACTCTTTTTACTTTTTATTATCTAATTTGAAATTTTCGGCAACGGCAGTATTATGATGTTGTCAAAACCGCTACTAAAATTGTATTTCTACACTAATGGGGGTCCTGATTCTGAAAAAGTAGTTTTTAAACATTGGTTCGTCTGTTTATCCCACTTTATAGTTTGAACTAAAAGAGTTACGGACTTCAAATTTGGTGCACGAGTTCCTATACCTATCAGACGTGATAGTAAATTTCAAGGAAATTGCATACGCGTTAGGAGAAGCTGCCATAGAACTTTTTTGGTTTTAAAGGTATTGCCGAAAAAAAGCGATGCACTTCAAGTTTGGTATTTATGTATTCCCAGTACTTATTGGCTATCAAAATAAGTTTTATGAATAAATTGCGCATGTGCAATGGGTAGCTGTCACCGGACTTTTTTGGTTTTAACGGTATTGAAGAAAAACTAAAAGAGGATAAAGACTTCAATTTGATACATGTGTTCCCAGTATCTGTCGGACGTCAAATTAGGTTTTCACGAAAGCTACATCTGCGCAATAAGTAGCTGCCATAGAGATTTTTTTTATTTTGAAAGTTTTGAAACTATCTTTTAAGGTATTTAATTTCATTCAACGTGTTCTTATTTATTTAGTGGTAATCTTAAGTTTTGTTTCCGGCTTGTGTGCTTGATCAGATCAGAGACCCACTTATAAGCCTTCGTCAAGAAAGGCAGACACAGAAAGAGTTTTACTGTCACAGAGAAAGGAAGTGCACCCAGGGCGAAGGCGGGAATCGA
Source organism: Hylyphantes graminicola (assembly GCA_023701765.1). NCBI lineage: Eukaryota > Metazoa > Arthropoda > Arachnida > Araneae > Linyphiidae > Hylyphantes > Hylyphantes graminicola. The sequence goes on from CM043112.1 coordinate 59,547,602, forward strand.
ACCCGCACCCGTTACAGTGCGCAGATCGCGGGCCTCCGATGCTAACCACTCGGCCATCCGTGCCCCATCTTTAGTGCTTTGATATGAAGTTAAATTTTATTCAATTCCTGTTTTTTTTTTTAAAATTTAAAACTATAGTTGCTTAGTCTTTGACCGTCATTTATATTGCTTGCGAAATGAAACCGCCATTATATGATCAGGAAACTTGCGGATATTTATGAGCTGGAAGCGCTAAACTTAAAACCATGTTTAAGCTGTCCAGTTTACTTATCATAAAAGTATTCTTGCCCTACGAATCTAACTACAATCGATCGCTTAAAAATTGAAACTTATTTTAAATTTAATTTAACTTAATTTGAAAACGAATATTTAAAATTGAAAAAATAAAAGAAAAGAAATTCTAGCATCTTTGTTCATTCAGGATAAAGGATTTTCAGTAGGCATGCTATAAAAAGAAAAATTTTAACAAAAAAATTTCCCCAATTTTGAATAACTAAATCAATACTCGAAATATGAATTCTTAATGAAGTATACTTTTATCGTAAGGATGCTATGTAAAATTTTTCCCGCCTAAACACCGTTAGTCGTTAACCTTTAGTAACCGCTTAAAAACGATAATTATAAAAAAAAGTCTAGGAATATGTTTTTATTTCATTTGGTGAGAAAGCAGTGGTGAAAACTGTCCTTTGTAATTTTGTTTCAGCGTGATCATATTTGAACAATATTTTGTCACTATCTTTAAAATAGAACTGTTAATTAAGAAGTTTATTTCTCCCGCAAAACATTCCCGCTAAAAACCGTTAGAAAAAGAATATATATGAAAAGAAATAAAGTTACAAGTCATCCGTTCCAAAATAGATGGCAAGGCAGATGTTCAAAGCTATAATAAATTATAAGAAAATGGGCAGAAAAGTAGCGCTTATGGGGTTCGGTTCGTTTATCGGAGAAACATAGAAAGAAAGTCGGTATGACTTAAAGCAATCCGGTTTTTGTCTGAATCGAATAATACTTTTACCCCTCTTACCATGTCCCGAGTGTTCATAAATTTTGTGTTTAATTATAAACAAATGTCTTCGAATCTGCAATGCCGTTCGCTTGGTTTTTTTCAGAAATAGGAATTACTCTGTACTCTCAATCGAGTTTCAATGCATTGTGTATGATATCTTCCGTCTCTTACAGTTTAAATTTAAACTTTTTGCATTAGCTTTTGATATTTGTCCTTAATATTTTTTAACTTTCGTATTTTTTGTATAACTATATTTAATGAGCTTGTTTCAAGTAGTAAAGAACGAAAACAAAACAACCAATGAAATCGCAGTATGGAGAGCGCTACCAAGAAATATCCCCATCGTTGTTGTTTTTTAGTTTGGTGATTTTAATATATTTTTGTAATTTTTTTTTGTTTTTATTTTTGTATTGTTATCGCGTTACGTGTTTCCTAATACGGTCGAAAGTATGTGTTTCAACTACACATGAAAGGAAAGCTAATGTAATTTAAATTAATTACGTATAGATTCAATGTAATTAATATAATGTAATTATAATTGATATAATTTAATGTATTATTAAAGCGCAGACATAATTAATGTATATGTTTAAATCGCCGTAAAAAAAGTGAAAATTGCACTTTGACATATTCCAATGAAATAAAAATACAAAAACTCATAACTGAACATTTAATCTATTAATATCGGTTTTACTCTCATTAAACCTGTAGAAAATTTCTTGGGAAAAATACTCGAAAACTAAAATTTTTTAGACAAACCTTGATCATACTCAAATATAGTAAATAAATTGCGTTAACGGCACCAAATTAGACGAATGATCGAAAATGATTTTTGTTGTTTTGCCTGAATAATACAAAAGGGAAAGGAAAAAGAGATAAAATATTGCAAAGCTTAATAAAAATACTCAAAACGTCATAAGAAAAACCGAAATAAGAAAGCAAAAAGGATCAATATAATTTTAAATATTAAGAAAGTAAGAATTAGGAAGAAAACCGGGAACTTAGTTTCTAACAAAAACACTTTAAACACTTAAAATTGACTTTAAACTGTTTTTTTTTTAAATTCGAAAGTAAAGTTTAAAAAAAAACTCTAAACAATAATAACAAATAATTTTATGAATATTAATCAAACAAATGATAATTATTCTGTAAGGTTTACAGCGATAATTTCATTTAAAACAGTTACTATTTTTATTTAATACATTATTAAAATTAAAATTAAAAAGTATACAAAATTCTTGTCGAGAAACTCGAAATCTAAGCTACACATTCAATGTTTCTTTGAATGCGTCACCCACATATTCACATAAGAAGTATCTTTCTACGGCGGGAAAAGGTGAAGGTCATTATAGAGAGGCGGACTGAAGGATGCATTTAAGTACGGCATGGTATTTTTAAAATATAATTTTTAAAAAAGGAAATAGAGATGGAATAATGCTAAACTTAATAAAAAAACTGAAAAGAATATTAGAAAAGCCGAAATAAGAAAACAAAAAGGAACATTATAATTTTAAAAGAAACCCTGGAACTTAGTTTCCAACAAAAAACACTTAAAATTAACTGGAAATTGTTTTTAAAATTCGAAAGGAAAGTAAAGAAATTCAGAACACAAGAAAACCGGAATGGAAAATACGAGATTATTAGTTATTTAAATTAAATACATATAAATAACAAATGATGATATAAATACTAATGAATCATCAATATTATTCTGTTCATTATTAATTAGTTAATGTTAATTGGGTTATAATTTAGCTAATGTTAATTAAGCTATAAAAATTAGTTAATGTTAATTAGGTTATTATTAATTAGTTAATGTAATTAGGTTATTATTAATTAGTTAATTATTGATTTTTTCAAGTAATTAATAAATGAATGAAAAAACACATAAAAAACTGGGCTTTTCAAAATAAAAACTGGAAAACCGGTTTTTCAGAAAACCGGTTTTTTGCCATTGAAAAACCGGTTTCATGGAAAACCGGTTTTATAAAACCGGTTTTTAGGTGTCGGTAAAACCGGGTCAGTAAAACCGGCGTTGTAAAAAACCGGTTTTTGAAAAACCGGTTTTTCTAAAAAAAAAACGCCATCCCTACAAAAAAGTTCATAATTCCAAAAAAAATTTAATAATAAAGAATAGTGGTATTACTTAAAAGCACAAAAAAGCGGGATTTTTTTTATGTATGACCATTTCGAAACTTGATTTACTTATCAACTGTGGACAATATTAGACCTCGCCATCTTGAAGGAAACGATCGAAGGAAAACAAGCTCTGCACCTTCAGAAGCGTCTCTTGTGGTAATTTCATCATTTATAATTAAATTTTTGTCACAAATGAAAAGCTAAGTTGAAAGAACTTTTAATATCATTATAGCCGATACCTGAGTAGGCCACCAACGCAATCGTTGAAGGCGACATCGTACGCAGCGTTTTACGTAAACTAACGTTGAGTGAGTGGTTCGTCTGGGCTTACTAGGGCTACTTGGCGACAATCCAAAGGCTTCACTTTGTTTTAGAGCCAAGCATCTCCATCGTCTTCTTAACTCTGTGATTTTGAATGCGAATGTCGTATGAGATTTAATTGAAGTTTCGCAGTTGATGACATAAGGACAATGTGCTGTGCATTGTATGGAGTGAGGGGAAAGACGCTGAGGTATGTAATGTTATTTTATTCTGAGTAATAAATAATTTTGAAATCATGCATATAAAAATCTTATTAACCATTATCTGATTAACTATTGTGCATTGAATTAAGATTTAATTTTAATTTATTTACCGTTGTCCATTTTAAAGCTATCTGTGCAATTAATAATAATATATATATTACGGTTTAAAAATAGTGTGAACATAACATGCATTTTATGATGATTTATTTTCGTTTTTCCTCCTTCCTATATATAATAATAACTTAACATTTTAGGACACAACATGCAAAGAAACAGGTTGAAGAAGGTCGAGGCCGTGAGGAATCTGCTGGACTTCCATTGGATTAACGAGAGGCATCAAGGATTCAGCTTGAGGCGGGAAATCTAATCGTAGCATCTCTCGCTCCGCGGCCTGCAGGAAGCTCTGTTGAGTGTTTAACTTGCGTGGAGAGGAGCCAGAGATAGACCACTGAATACTATGTGGCATTCTTATTAGTTTTTAGTTAAGTTTCAGGGCGGATTTCTTGATATCATATACAATGTTCATTTCACCCGAATATGCAAGCAAGGCTGGAATAGGACGTGGACTTCACTGCCCCTGTAACCAGCCGCAGGTTGGAAGATAGGAGACAGGGAAAATTTCTTGGCAGTTCAACTTGTGTAGCAAATTTTTCACTGTGACTTCATCTGGGAAAAGAGATAAGGCCTTATGCTGGGAAGAAAAACGATTGCCGTTTTATGGAACTGAAGGTATGTCATTTTGTGATTACAAGGGATCCAACAAATCAGATTAATGACTGTCAGTCTTTTCTGCATCATCTAATCAGTTTAATTAGGTTTTATTTAGAAGAAGGTAAAAGTTATATAGCCTTACTTTCCTTCTACTATGAGTCCGGTTCAACATAACAAAGGACTAGTTGCTAAAAAGTCTCCAATGTTTTTTTTTTCATTGTTTTAATGAGGATAATAGCCATGCGTCTGCTAAATGTGCTACATCTTTTAAAAACAACCATGGACGAAATGTGAAGAAGAATTTATTGTTCTTACTTTTCTGCACTCCTTGAAGTCAGAACAATTATTGCGTAGTGGGGTATTAAGATGTGAATATGGGTGCAAAATCTTAGAAAGTTATCATCGCTTCTCACCCCATGTTGATAAAGTAAAATAAAACCTGTATGAGCAAAAATTAGGAGGGTTTCTGTAAACAAAATTGGCTTTAAATAATTTTGAGTTTAGTGTGTATTTCGATGTATACTGCAATAAAAAAAAAAACAGCCGAAACTCCAAAACAAGAACTAATTTACATTTTTTTTAGTTGATATAATTGTTCAACACATCCGAATGATTCAGAAAGGGCACTTTCATAACAGTAGCAAAATTTTTTAGAAATTTTGTTGTCCTCTGTAATTTAAGAGCTTAGTAGAAATGCGTTCTAAGTGACTTTTTTGATTCAATTGTGATTTTTGTGTCAATGAACATGATATTCTTTGCTGTAAAAATATTTTTTCCCTTTTTCCTCTCTCTCTCTCTCTATCTCTCATTAACTTTAAGTTATTAAACTTTAGAGTAAGTTAAATTAATTTTAAGCATTTTTTTAAAGTTTTATTTTACGTACTATATTATGGAGTATGTTTTTTAGTACCCTAACATTAACCCGTCAAAGGGCATCCCCCCCTCCCCCATGTGCTGAAGGGGGGAGGGGGGGTTGAATGTCCCATTTTTCGGTTTTTCGCTTATATCTCGAAAACTATGCGTTCTAGCGATATAGTTGTAACACACAAAATGAAAGCTGATTAAATTTGCTACAAGCTGCACCCCTCAAGTGTTTTAATATCTTGTATAGTTTTCGAGATATCCGCTCTTGAAAGTCAGTGATTTTGGAGAAAACACTTCTCCCCTCACATTTTCCCTCTTTTTTGACAGGATAATTCTTCAATAATGCATCGAAACACTAAATTTTGGCCCTAGAGTGGAAGAGAATTTAATTCTTTTCAATAATATATCTTATTTTACTATTTTATCTATTTTCCTTCAGATTTTAAAGCGGTTTCAGTGTTGAGGGAAGAGGGTACTGGCAGTCCCATAGAGCTAATGCATAAGGTTTGAAATCGCAACTTATGCAAAAGAGTTGCTTTGCCATGTTATTCCATTATCACAAGGTATTAGAATCATCATAACATCGATTTAACACAAAATTGAAAAGAAAATAACACCCGGTTATTTAATTATTAATTAATAAAGTTTTAAGTTAGTGCTGTATATTTTTGACATTTTAAAATTTCAAAACTATATAATTAAATAACTAAATAAAATTTTCGTTTCAAATTTATGTCATTTCAATGTTACGTTGATTCCCTTACCTGGGCAAAAAGGGCTAACATGGCAAAGCATTACATCTGCGGAAGTTGTTATTCCAAAACTATTGCATTAGCTCTATGGGCGGACAATCCCTCTTATGTACACTTATTCTATACTGAACGTCTAAATAACACTGATACTCATTTTGTAGGCACGTTGTTATTTTAATATTTTATCTATTTCATTTCTTTCCTTGAACCCCAGAGGAAAAACGGTCAGAAGATCCCCCTGTTCTTCATCTTCGGAGTCAACTTGAGAGACCCAATTGAGGCTAGTCTCCTGGGAATTTTGGCGTTCTGAGGAACATTTGAGACTTGATTTTTTACAACTACAGTTTGAGCTGGCACAGACTTTCATGTATCTGCAGAAAATGATTTTCAGAATATCGTCAGTTGCTGCTGCTAACTCACTGTGTACTTTGACCATCAGGCAGTTATTCTCAATCTTCCAATCATACACCTGAGGAGGCAGGTCATTTCCCAGCCACAGCTCATCTTGGTGTAATATTCAGAGGAAATATACTGTTTTACTACTTCCTCGGTGGGAAGAACACGATATATCAGGCTTGATGGTGGCCCCGAATTTCAAGAATGAATTATACCTGGGGAAGGCCTCTTTCGTTGGAGCCCCATAACACCTCAAGATGCAGGTATTGCCTGCCTTTTGTAATTCATAGGTGGTTATGGAAGGGTATGAAAAGACCGCTGCTGCTTTCTGAACCTCTGACGACTTCGTACACAACTTCGCAAATGCAATCCTGCTTTTTAGAAATACGAAAGATGTAGTGTCGCATACAGCTAATGTGTTTACAAAAATAGCACGTCTTAAACCCAGTTGCTGAAGATCTTGGGATGAGAATAAAAAAAAATTCTTTGTCTTCCCACTACCAGGCTTTATGAAACTGATGTCCTTATGCGCATCAGCTGTAGCCATCAAGAGGACTGTGAGGTTGACACAAAATATCTAAGTATAACAGCCGTATGCCGTACTATCAGAACGTCCACATCACTTTCTGCTCGAATGGTCCTACATCCAATTATCCCCAAGCTACACCTTAAGTTTGTTGATGAGACTATTTTATTTAAATTGTCCGACAGAAAATCATCTTGTTTGAAGTTTATCTTGGTGTCTTCAGTGAAAAGGATATCAACCGACTTCTTGTTTCGATAGCGCTTCTGAGGTGCTGGTCCCAGTGCACAGTGAGCTAGCAGCAGCACCTGACGATGTTCTGAAAATAATGTTCGGACGATGCAAGAAAGACAGTGTCAGCTTAAGTATAGCAGCAAAAATGGCAAGCCTCAAAGGTCCCAGACCATGCCAAACTTACCATTGGAACAGCGTCAATGGGGTCCCTCAAATTGACTCCGAAGATGAAGAACAGGAATAGCATCTGACCGTTCTCACACTGGAGTTTGACGAATGAAATTAAATATATAACATATTAAAGTAACAACGTGCTTACAAAATGAGTATCAGTGTTATTTAGACGTTCAGTATAGAATAAGGGTACACAGGAGGTGTTGTCAGTCCCATAGAGCTAATGCATTAGTTTTGGAATAACAACTTAAACAGATGTATTGCTTTGCCATGTTAGCCCTTTTTGCCCAGGTACGGGAATCAACATAACATCGAAATGAAACAAATTTGAAACGAAAATATTATCTAGATATTTAATTATATATTTTTGAAATTTTATAATGGCAAACATATACAGCAGATGGCGCCACTATTTTAAAACTTTATTAATTGATAATTAAATAACCGGAAGGTATTTTCTTTTCAATTTTGTGTTAAATTGATGTAATGATGATTCTAATACCTTGTGAAAATGGAATAACATGGCAAAACAATTCTTTCGCAAAAGTTGCGATTTCAAAACTTATGCATTAGCTCTATGGGACTGCATGTACCCTCTTCACTCAACACTGAAACCGCTTTAAAATTTGAAGGAAGGTATATAAAATAGTAAAATAAGATATATTATTAAAAAGAATTAAATTCTCTTCCACTCTAGGGCCAAAATTTAGTGCTTCGTTGCATTATTGAAGAGTTATCCGGTCAAAAAAGAGGAAAAATGTGGGGGGAAAAGTGTTTTCTAAAAAATTACTGACTTTCAAGAGCAGATATCTCAAAAACTATATAAGATATTAAAACACTTGAGGGGTGCAGCGTGTAGCAAATTTAATCAGCTTTCATTTTGTGTATTACAATTATATCGCTAAAACGCATAGTTTTCGAGTTATAAGCGAAAAACCGAAAAATGGGACATTCAACCCCCCCTCCCCCTTTAGCACAGGGGCTAGGGGCGGGGACTTTTTTTATGTTTACCTCCTAACTAGTCTAAACAAAGCTATGAAGTCAAAAATTGTGTTTCAAAACTTTCCCTCTAGACCCTTTTTTCGGCCTTCGTTGCCTGGACTATATCCCATACAGTAACATTATTTAACACCATCTAAATTGGAAATAATTTGTTAGTCTCTAAATATATATAACTGCATAAGAAGAACTTTTGTCCTTTAGCTAATACCACGATTTTTATAAAATTATATTGATTTGATATCAAACAATGATAGAACAGTTGATATTGGACTATTGTAAATAAACCAAAAACATATTTTAGAATAACGACGTTTGTTGTTGTTCGAATTAAATAAAAACACTACTCCAAGATAATTTTTTTTAAACAAGGACACTGGTAATATTACCTCCCTAATCTTGGCGCTAAATTTGGCAATATCTGCTAAAGTGTGATTATCAGCCAACACTTATATTTGACAACTAAAAAGTCATCAAATTGTTTATTTTGTCTTTCATTTAGAATCTTTTTGTGTGTGTGTTTCGTTTGAATTTGAATGAGTGCTTACTTGCATTTTTAAGATCGTAATCCTCATTAATGGTTGGAAGTGTACCCTCACCCCCATTTAAGTGGTTTATTCTATTTAAATAATCTCTTTACAGAAATCAACGAATAGAAAGTTTTACCTTTTTCAAGCATTTGGTTATTTTTTAGAAATATGTTCCGTCTCCCGTGTCGACTTTGTTACTTAACTGAGATTTTAAGTTACTAGTCCCCTCATCAGTAACCCATGCGCAATATTTAAACCTATTCAAATTATGGCTTCGAGACTAAAATTTAATTGTGTTATTAACTTAGGGCTCTATTTTACAATTTTATTAAATGGGGGAGGATAAAAAAAAACGTTAGTTTGATAAAGTTTTAATTTCATTAACATTGTGAAATAATGTTTACATTTATTTAAATATATTATGCGAAAAATTAATTTTTTGTCCATTCAATAAATACCACTTTTAACGAAGAGTATTTGTCGTTATAAAAAAATTAATAACCTGCACACTTAAGCAGTTTCTTACGGTGGCGTGTTGAAAGCTTTTTAGAGATAACGAAATACGTTATCTTTGGGATTAATAACAGAGATCGTTACTGCAAGACAGTTTTTGTACTACGTAGCGGCAGCATTGTAACTAAATTTACTGAGATAATGATATATTGAGATTATGCTGATTTCATGAGAAATTAACTAAAGAATAATTGAGGGGTATCCGTTGATCTTAGGTATTCATTAAAAAATAACTTAACTTAAATGTGATGTTGTTGTTTCTAATTCTTTACTCGTCTGACAGTGCACTACTGCTCAGGCGTCCCCTGAGCACATCCTGCAGTGCCTTGCACTTGGTAAGAAGGACTTGACATCACACCCTGTGGCTGTCATTGACTTTTTATCTGTCAACAAAGTTTTGGAGCACGTCTTACTACTGGGGATCAGAAACAAACTTTGTCATGACGTTAATTTTGAATTTATTTGCCCTTGAAAATGTATGGTATGATATGGTACATATATTTTCCAGCTTGTGTGCTTGTTCAGAAAACCGCTTTTAAGCTTTCGTCAAGTGGGACAGACACAGAAAGAGTTTTTACAAGCACAAGAGACACACAAAGAAAGGACAAAACAAACACAAAGACATATAACAACATTTATTGATGGTCACAAACTTCCATGCCAGAACGGGATTCGAACCCGACCCCAGCAACTCCAAAGGCTAGCATCTTAACGATTGCGCCACCGGGGCTGCCTAAAAAATGTATATTCTGTTATTTCAATGTCTAATGTTAATTTGTGTGTTTTATTGACTGAATTGCTAAATCTTTTGACCTGAACTACACAATAATGCGGGTATAAGAGAGAATAATAAAAAAAAAGTTTAAACTTAAGAAAACAAAATATAAAACAAATGGATACCATTGTCAACTAACCATTTAAAAATATATTATGCCTAAAAAAATTATTTTTTTTTACATTTAAAAAATGCCACTTTCTAATAAAAGTAATTGTTCTTATAAAAAATTAATTACCATTTTAACTACTGCATGAGCTCGAGACAGTAAAATTTTCGCTTTAAAAGATAACGACATATGCTGTCGTTGAGATTAATAACAGAGAACGTTACTGTATGACAAGATGGGTACTACATTAGAGGCAGTATTGTAAAGAAATATACGATATAATTGAATCGGTGAGTGCAGAAACAACGTCAGTCACAAATTTTTCAGGAGGGAGAAAAAACGTAATAACTCCTCCTCTATTTCTGCACTAAACACTCGAAACTAATGTACTGTATTTACGGAACTACTCAACTGACTAGCGTAGTTATTGCACCCAACACGCATCTTGCCTTTCTACGCTTATTTTCATTGAAAACGCGTTTTCGGATTTTTTTTGACTTAAGTGGTTTCTGCACTCCCCGATTCAATTGCTAATGCGATATTGATTCAAAAATGAAGGATGGTTAAGGTATCTGTAGATGTAGGATACTCATTTAAAAAAAAAAATAATAAAGTTGAATTTTTTGTATGAATCCAATGAAGGTGGAATCATTAAAGGTGGTTGGCAAGAATATTCCAAAAAATTTTTTAAAAAAAACCACCCTTAAATATTAATGTTTTTATACTAGGTGCGGAAATGTAGCTGTTAATAGCGTCAAACCTTAGGAATTTTATTGGATTATGAAAAATGGGGACGGAAAAAAATTACACATGATTTATTTAAAAACGTACTGTTACTTTAAAGTTAAACCGTATACGTCAAGAGAAGAAAGAAATTTTGCAATATAAGTAGGTTATATTCGCGTCGAATACTTTAAAAAAAGGCAAACAAACCGTTCTCTTTATTAAACTGTCATTAAACGTACTACGGTAATTTAAGTTATTATTTTGTGAGTAAAATAGTCAATATTGCCTTGGTTTTCTTTTTGTTATATATGTCTTTAACCTTTTGTGTTTTATGTGGTTTAAAGTTGAATATTTTTAAGGGGATTCAGAGTACCACGGAATCAATAAAATATCCACTTTAGCGGTCTTCAAACAGCATTTAAACCCTCCAGAATTGTTTTTCCAAACTTTCAAAACAATTAGGGAAATATCTGGCACATTAAAAGCTTTTATATTTAAACTTCTCGTCGAATGTTCTGTTACGATCTTCTTCTTTGAAATGATTTTAGTTTGAAATCCCTATTGTATCCGAAAGTAGTTTGATTTTTGCTGTTGTTGAAAACTTAAGGATTTTTAGTAACTCTTCCTTTCAAATAGGTCTCAATTCTATGATGAAAAGATGGAAACAGAAATGCCGACTGAAAACAAATATTTTTTTGATTCTCGATTGGCAAATTCATGTTACTAACAGAATACCAATCGAAGCACCGGTCGAAGAAAATGCAGGAATGAAAGCTCAGTCCTTTCGTTATAAACTTGGTTTAAGATAATTAAATTTTTGTGTGAAATTATTTTCAATAATTTGCATTTTACTGTTTTAAACTATTAGTTTTTTCTTCCTTAAAATTAGTATTAACTAATTACAAGAGCTGCTTAAAACTTTTCAAAAAATCAGCTAATTACGAGTATCTGCCGGCACCAACAACGAAATCGAAGAAATCTTTATCCCAAACCATCAGCGCGTTCACCTATTGTAAACATCTTCCGTTTCTTCAAGGTGTTGCTGATAGGATTAGGAATTGCTTCTTTTGTATTAAAAAACAAAGGCAGCAGCTTGTAACTACTAAAAGAGGATTCCTGTACATTGTTTATTTCAACATAGATTTAAGAAGAAGGCGGAAATGCTGCCGGAAAAAACCCAACGCAAGTACTGGCTCGCCAAATGAAGACATCTATCGCTTTCTAGTAAGCCCAAACAAGCGCTATCGGCGAATTATTTGGCGGTATATTCCTAGTAGAGTTTGTATGGGCTTACAGTATCGAGTTTTCGATTTTAGACTATCTATAAAAACTGAAATTGCAACCAATTTTCTTATTTCTAAAGGCATTTACTACCATCTTGGGTACATTTAAATCTCGCGGTACAGCCTACAATTGCGCAAACAATCATTTTTTTTTAATATTTTGAATCAACGCCTATTAAAGAATAAAATGATGGGTTTTTACACAAAGAGTTCTATAGTAGGGTAGAGACTGAACCTACCTACTGCACCATGGACCAACACGGAAAAGATATAGGGTGGTATGTGGGGCCAGATGGCCGAGTGGTTTGGAACGCAGGTCATAACGTGCTAGCAGTCCGCCCGCTGTAATGGATGCGGGCTCGATTTCCGCCTTTGCCCTAGGTGTACTTCCTCTCTCAGTATCAAAATTATAAATTAACTAGCACTTTTGCCACTCTATTCGGGCTCCGTAGTGAGCCATGGCAGCCGATGGCTGCTCAGTAAGAGTCGTTCCCCTACCCTACTGTAGAAATCTTTGGTTTTCCATTGAACTTACGTTGAGTGGTTTGTCTGGGCTTACTAGGGTTGCTGGGCGACTTTCTGAAGGCTTCACTTTATTTAGCGCCAAGCATCTCCATCGCCTTCTTAACTCTGTGATTTTGAATGCGAAGGTCGGATGAGATTTAATTGAATTTCTGCAGTTGATGACATAACGGCAATGTGCATCGTATATTGTGAGGGGAAAGAAGCTGAGGAATGTAATGTTTTGCTACTCAGATTAATAAATAAGTTTAAATCATGCATATAAAAATCTGATTGACCATTGTGCACTGAATAGGAGGTGCTTAGGTCAAACTTATCCGCTAGATGTCTCTGCTCTACCGGTGTGGATAATCTATTTCCGGTTTAGTCGACTGCTAACTTTTTGTATTGACATTTTGTCAGGCTTAAAAAAAGGGTTTTTTTTAAAAAAATTAAATGTTTCAAGTGATAATTTTTTTTGTTAATATGACTTTCGAGAAGTCGGTTCCATATTTAAAGCAGGAATTAAAAGCACTAGATGCTAAAACTACTGGAAATTACAGTTCAAGGTTATGTAGTCTATGTACTGTACATTTCTCAAAAAACCTGTATACTCTTTAGGATATTTCTTGGATACTTATTTCATTTTAATTGAATAGTTAATAAAAACAAAGCTTTGTTAATTTATTGGTGTAATAAACCTTATAATATACAATTTTGTGTGCATAATATATTTCTTTATTCTTTTGTGGTGATTGTTTGAGTAATGAACTGTAAGTGCATAACTTTTGTTTTAAAATCCAAAAGTTTTATTTTTTATGCTCAGTTTATATTTCTGAACCTGAACAATTATTGAGTATTTTATAAACAAATACCTTTCTCGTGTCTTTTAAAATAAATAGATCTTTATAAATTTTTAAACAAAAAGTATTCCATAGCATTTTCATTTGTACAAATAACAAGAAGTTCTTAAAGAACTAAAATAGCCTACTTTCCTGTTACTTAAATACTTACTAAAATTCTTATCTTGAAAAAACTAGGTTCGTAACACTAAGTGACATCGACAACCGTTTTTCCACATTAAATTTAAAATAAATTTCACTAAATGCAGCATCTAATTAAACACAGCATCTTTCACTAAACATAGCACTAAACACAGCTTTATTTGCAGTTATAAATAAATATTTAATTTTTCGTAGAACAAAAACCAAAAAAACTACTCCTCAATAAACATTTACTTGCTAAATTCGGCTAGTTTTATTTATTTTATTTCGAAAATTAAATAATTATAACTTAAATCGTTTGCAAAAATTTATATTTCAAAGAATAAATATGTAAAATTCCTCGCTTTTAAATAGAATGAAAACAATTTATATCAACATACAAAAATCTCGTAGTGAAATATATATTTGACGTCATCTTAAATTGATCTATGTCTCAAAAATAAATTTATTTTAATTTATTCTCTAAAAGAATTAAAGTTTCTCAAGCAATTGTTGCGATGGCAATGGTGATTTAATTCTAATAAAAATGGCTTCCTATATTTTTTAAATGAGCATTAAATTTTGAAGTATTTTAAATAATTGAAGTACAGGGTGTCCTAAAAGTTCCCGTACTCCAACTTTAAAAAATCATTATGCGTGTTTAATTTTTCAAATATTGAATTTTATCGTCTGCTTATTACTTCATCAAATCTTTTGTTTTTATAGCTTGGTTTTTTTTCGTGCTCAAGTTTTTCTGTAATAAAATTATATGTCATTTTGTTCTTCATGTTCAACATAATTTTTCACACATTCAGAGAATTGCGCTGCTTGAGGCTCATTTTGGATGTAAATCATAATGAAAGATGTAAAGAATTTTGGCGACATAAATATACAGTTAATGCTATACCGAGTAAAGATACTCTATATAAGCTAGTCCAGAGATTTTGTGCGTCATCAGGCTCGGTGAAAGATTAACACAGAAGTGGCAGACCGAAAATTGATACACCAGATTTTGTGCATGAAACTCAACGAAGGATATTGCAATCTGTTTTTCGAGTCAACTGTTGATGGAACTGTATACAGAGAACTTATCCAACAATTTGTTGCATTATTAGAAGTGAATGAATGAGATTCTTGGTTCCAACAAGGCGGTGCAACATGCCTTACAAGTATTGAAATCATGGACATGCTTAAAAACTTTTTTAGCGATCGACTCTTTTCAAGAAATCTTTGGCCGCCTCGTTCCCCTAACTTGAGTATACCTGACTTTTTTTTTCTTTGGGGATATTTAAAGAACAAAGTTTATGAAGATAATCCACAATTAATAGAGGATCTGAAAAATGCCATCATGCTAAGGTTACAAGAAGTCACTCCCAGCATCCTAAAACGCGTTTCTAAAAATATGCGCAAAACGCCTTCAGGTGTGCTTCGATGAAAGGGGTGGACGATTTGATCATTTAATGTAAATGTAAGTTCCAAATTTTTTTATACGTTTTTTTAAAAGTGCTTTACACCATTAGCATAAAAACAATGTTTTAAAGTTTGTTGTTTTGCGTGTAAAAAATTCACGAATCGTCAGTACGGGAACTTTTAGGACACCCTGTACTTCGAATTCGAGTTCCTTTCTGAAAATTTCAATGTATTCTAATTTCGATGCGCTGAATTTTACACCTAAATTCTTAGGAAATCCAAAGAAACTTAAACCTTTGTTTATTAGAAAAACATTGTGGAACACTAATCCACCGGCATTTTCATAAAATATTTCAAAAAACAGATCACACATTTGTAAACAACAGCACTGAATTCGCATAGAGAATACTAAAATTAGAGGTATGAGCAATGGGCATATTACACCTAAATTCTTGGCAAATCCAAAGAAACTTAAACCTTTGGACTTTTGTTTATTAGAAAAACATCGTGGAACACTGTAATGCACCGGCATTTTTATGAAATAATTAAAAAAACAGATCACACATTTGTAAACAACAGCGCAATCCTCACTGAATTCACGTAGAGAATACCGGAAGTAGGGACCGGAAGGAGTTTATCCACACGCTTCGCAAGGTATGCTGGGTACGCGACATCTCCTATTAAGATTTAATTTTTATTTTTAGCCATTGTCTATTTTTGAAGCGCTATGTGCAATTAATACTGATATATAACGGATAAAAATAGTTGGTACATAAAATGCATGTTATAATAATTTATTTTCGTTTTTCTTCCTTTCTATTTATAATAATACCTTAATTACATAGAACGAAACTTTTTTGAATAAATATGACGAATCAGGATATTATTTACCATATTAGCCTTTAAGGTTTTGAAGGTCTTTACCTACTACCACCTACTTTACATACTTTTTCTTAAATAAACAATGAAAGCTACATTTGATTTATAAGTACCGATAGTGCACAAGATAATTGGCGCAGGTAACTAAAGTTAAATTATTTTCTCCAAATGAACAATGAAAAGTTAAACAAAAGTAATACTTATAAAGTACTGTTATTAGGTAAAGGGTTATATTTTCTGCGAAATGAAATGTATTAGCGAACTAAAATTTGTAATTATGAATTGTAATCTATATGTAAATAAAAATTTGAGTTGGTTTCGTAGGTAACATAATAACGTTTAAGTTGCTTTTCAAATGTTCAGAAGCTTGACCACAAGGTATTATTCGATTTCCATAGTGTTTCTAAACAAGTTTCAGAACTTCAATCGTTTTAATTGCCGAGAAAATTCACATTTAGAGATAAAACATACGAAAACTCTAGAAAACTTTTCCTCTGAAGTAGTTTATTTATTTGAAATCTGTTGCCTTTCTGTTAAGAAACTAAACTTATTATTTGAAAAATTAAATTTAAAATGTTTCATTTGATGCTTGTAAAAAATTTCTACACTGAAACTGATTTGATTAAGTATGATAATGAAAGAGCTTAGTAGAAGAACACGCTCACTGAAATTTTTTATTTTTTTATTTTTATATCAGTAAACATGTTGTTCTGTCGTTTTAACTTAAAAAGTTTCCCCTTTTTCATTAACGTTAATTAAGAATATGTTTTACCTATCGTAAGTGCCATTTTTAACGTATTTTATTTCAAACAAAAAACTTTAAAGCTCATTTCCTCGTTTTCATTTTTTTTTCTCTTACCACGTTCTTCCAATAGGGTCTTTAACTAATAGCTTGAAGATTATTTATTTGCGATATTAAAATTAAATAATAAATTAATGTTTGGTTTTAAGTATTAGATATACTTCGGGATACACCTGCAGCATAATAGCGACAATCGTAAGATATTTTTTTTTTGGATTTAACGCGTATATGAATTGGAGCTAAATCTAAGCCATATTCCAGATTGATTCAAACAGTAAAATAACTATTCTAGGGTTGTGTTGTATACTTAAATCCCTAGTTATTGGCCGTACTAACGTAGCCAGCATTGTGACAACCGTACAGCAGCACGCGTTCATCAAGCTGATGTCCTTGGTGAAAACAGTGTAGAACAGCCTAGAGGGAACTAAATTGCCTTTTAGTGCTGGGCTCACACAGTGGTCTGGGAGCGGCCTTGCCTGACGAGGTATATTGTACAACCAAGTGGCTTGTGTTCTGCCCGAAACACACGGATAAAAAATTTTAGGCTTTAAATCAAGCTGCGATATTAATAAATATGACATTTAAAGGAAAATATCTGTAACTTTATTTTATTTAATTAACTTCCTTATGTATGTCATAAACTGAAAATGTATTGTTTACATCACCAGTTCTTCAGATAAAATACTTCTTTTATGAAAAAATATTATTTTGTATAGGTGTTATTATTGATTCTGAAATATTTAAATTTTAAATACGAAGTCTTATATTTATGAGACTCACTTATGTCTAACAATAAACTGTTATCGGCTTTACTAATTGTAACGAACATTCTTAGTCTATGAGTAAGGAGAGAAAAATATATTCCCCCTATCACTTCTTAGTATCTTAAATATTTTGATTGTAGAAAAGTCCACTTCGAAAAAGGGTAAGGAAGAATTTGATTTAGGCAGAAAAAGTTGGTTGGAAATCACTATTCTAATTGATTAACTCGAGTTTGTTAATTCATATGAAAATGTTGATAACTATTCTGTATTATTTTGCACGTACTTGAGTGTGAATGTTTAAAACTGTAGTCATACATCATTATTGATATTGTATCCCTTTTCGACCAGCGGTCAGGTAGCGCTGATTTAAAATTATGAGACTATATTTAGAGTTTCATCGACAAAAAAATTAGTTAAACAGCATCAATGCCAGCAACTCTTTAAAAACAAAGTCGTTTTTTATACAAATAACGAATTGTACAAGTCAGCTGCTTCGCTATCAATATTTTTGAAGAGCTTGAACATTCTCCTTACTACCCGCACGATCGTGATAGCTCGGTCAGAAAGGGCTACAAATAAATTCATTCAAATATTTTTTTATATTTTCCGAGCCCGGTCGGAAAGGGATAAATGAATAATATTTTCCTTGGTCTTATATGAAGAGCACAAGGGAAAAAGAACTTAATTGCGTATCAATATTTCCGTATTCTGGTGTGCTTGGCGGACATTGGTGACAGGAAACTGGTTTTTCTTTCGGTTCTTCTCTCCCGGTGCAAACATGTGACTCATGTCCACTGATGTCTGACGTGAATCAGAGTTGCCGCGAAAGAAAAACAAAGTGAGTAACCGGTTTCCTTACACCAGTTTAGGCAATGACTTGCTATAGTTGCCAAAGAATCCTGATGAGGACATATATTCCAATGCAATGAAGTTCTTTCCCCCGGTACAACTCATATGTGGTCGACCCGGATTTGTTTAGGAGTCGGGAAGCAGTAGCTATTCATGTCTTCATTCCCTCCTTCATTCTTTCGGGACCGATTTTTGACCAAACTTGACTGTTAAGATAAATGCGTGTTAATCGTCAAAACTAGTTACTCGACACGGACTGCTACTAATATTAGCAATGAAGAAATTGCTTATACTGCTGTAGGCTGGTAAACTACAGCAACTGCTAAAAATGTGTTTCGGAGAAATTTGAAGACGCATTTTTTATTTCAGGCAATCTCCAGCCAAACATTGAAATTCGAAGTTTTGCGTTTTTTGGTTTTGACTTTGAAGTGTTTTACTGGTAGATGGAACCATACTCCGTCCGGACTTTCGACTCCTCAGACTAGTCACAGTGTACTCTTACATCCCAGTAGTAATGTTTAGAGGGATTTTCCTCCAGCACGAATACATCCATAGTATGGTTGGACAGGAACGGGAGCAAGAACATTTTCGGGGGAGGATTGTCGATTACCTACCTAGGCAACGCCACGAGCAGTTTCACCCTTAAAAAGTTGCGTCGGGTGCCTACTCAAGTGACGGCCATTGTCACTTGACTGGGGCTTCAAATTATGACGCCCTTCGACAATACCCCTCTTGATCTCTAGTGCGGAGATAATTCAACCTAGAACCCCAAATACTCTAGTTCAATTAAACCAATTGTACAAACGTCTCTATTTCAGGAACATTTATCAAGGCAGTTTCACACAAATGGCGGTTTTGCGCAATCTTCTTGTGGTGTGCAGCCTGTCTGTGGCCAGATCCGCTCCTGTTCCTCTCGAAATGATTGACATGACGCATTCCTTCGACAACTCAACCCTGGGGTGACCGACTCAGAAAAAGTTCCAGATTGTAGTGAAGGAGAACGGCACTCAACGAGAGGGACAATGGTAAGTGTTCCAAGGGATGCATCAATGTATCTGTCCACAAAAAGTCGAAGCTTCAAGGTTACACCTGTCCCTTCCGCAGTGGTTCTCTGAATAAACATCTGAATTAGAGCAGCTAATTAGTTGTACTTTCCTAGATAGAGTCAGAACAAATGAAAAAGCTTATTGACATTTAAAAAAATTAGATTTCCTGTCAATGAACATATTATTCCCTTCTTTGAAGAAAAACAAGATTCTCCCTTAAAGAAACTTTAATTTTTGTAAATTTTTAAACCTTTTGTAAGTGCCAATTTTTAAAGCTTCTAAGTGCTATTTTCTTAAAGGGCTATGCTCTAAAAGCGCTAAATATTTTGGACTGTAAAATTAAGCATTCGCCAGTTCACAAAAAATAACAGCCACCGAAAAGTTGTTGGAATTAGTCCCGAAACCCGATTCTAACCCGAATCGAACAAGGCAGCCTCTTTGTAAGTGAATAATTGAGTCTAAGTTATAACTGGCATATTCAATTTCGATGGGGAAAATGGTCACCTAGTAACGCAAAGTTACAAATTTTCCCATTGCTAAAGAACATGTAATTTTTTTTAATAAAAAAATGTATGCATCGGTTTTTATTTACTTTTAGGATTAGTAGCAGGTCAGCATGTATTATCTAAAAATCTATCTCTACTTCCACAAAAAGGAACGCCATCTTTGGACCTTTGTGCCACGAGTACTAGCTTATGTTATACAGCAAGAGAAAGCAGCGTCATCTATTGGCCTTTGTGCTACGACGAATAGCTTTCATTCTACCACACATGATAACAGCGCCATCTACTGCCCTTCTGATATTGCAAAATCCTTATTCCCTCACAGGTTACAGTCCGAGGAGTACGCTGGCGGTACTCACGTGGGCACCCATTTAGATGCTCCGTGCCACTTTAGCAGACGGGGTTGATGTGTGGACGATGTCCCCCTCTCCCGCCTCGTCGCACCCGCCGCTGTCGTCGACGTCACGAGGAGGTCACGCGACGACGCTGACTACCTCGTTAGAGTGCGGGATCTGGAGGGGTGGGAGAGGGAGACAGACGAGAGCCTCAACGGAACCATTGTGCTCATACGATCCGGGTAATTAATAATTTATTAGCTTAGTGGAAAAGCTTTCTAAGTGCCATTTTTGATTTGAAAAAAAAACCGAGAATGTTATGCCAAAGAACGTGATATTCTCTGCTGCAAAGCTAACAAATTTTCTTTTTTCATGAACTTAAGTTACTTAGTAAGTAACTTTTAGTAAGTAAAGTAAACTTGAAGCGTTTTTTGTATTTAATTATATGTACAATATTATGGAGTACGTATTTTTAGTACCCCATCAAAAAAAAATGAAGTTTTCTCAAAACATTCACCTTTGAGATGAAAACTTAAGTTTTTTTTTTATTATTATTTGGGGATAAGTTTATGGACTGTAATGCTGTATATTGCTCTGGGATGTATGCTTTAATCCAAAATATGTGTTTTAAGAGATGCAAGTTTGAATTTTCGGAATTACCACCGTAATTTGTCTGATTATCAGTGGGGCTAGAGGCAACACCAAACATATAAAACAGTTGAGAAAAAAAACCTTCCGTATCTATTCGTCAAACGCCCATTTTTGACTACCTGGTTGTCTGATAATATTGGGAAAAAAGTACCACTTTTTACGTACAACTATTATTTATATAATAATTAATTTATTTAGTGGCGGAAATTAGTTGGTCCATTTTTTTTTACGTGGCGGTAGGCAACTAAGTTTGCCGCTAGTATAACAAAATTAGTTGATTTCTGAAAAAAGCTTTGGATTGCATTCAAGGTTTACGTCCAGTTTTAAATATGCTGTCCTACATTATATATGTCTCCACTAAACCAATTGTCTCTCTTAAAATAAACCCGATAGAGGTGCCGATCACACAAGTTCCCTGCATGCACCACTTCTTTGAAATATTCGGAGACTGCCGATCATACAAGTTTCCCTGCATGCACCACTTCTTTGAATGCATTAAAGAAGCGTCTATTACGACATATATGTTGCTGTTATGTTTCAAGATTCCCCAAATCTAACTATAAAATCAATTAATAAGTAGATTAAACAACATACAGGGTTTTAAGTAAAATGTTTGCAATCGAGCAACACTTTGGCCACTGGTGACTGATCTAGTACTTATGGGGTCCAGTAGTTAGAGCTTTGGTTTTAGTGGCGGTTCTAGAAGGATGTCTAAATAGCATAACACCATAATTATTTTGATTATTTCGAAAAATAATGATTAAAAAGTATTATTGGGAAGATTGCAAATTAAGGCATTAATTGCATGCGTTTCCTACAATTAAAGAATTAGCACATAAAATGTTATATGGGGAGGAGGGGAGAGTGTGGAGGGACGGAGGAATTTGGCTCAAGGCCATAAAAAAGAAAATTGCCAAAAATATGTAAATGGAACAAATTTCAAAGTCCCAATATCCAACCATGAAGATACCGGGTGTCGGCTTGTTACTTGACTGTGGTTCTAAATTACGGTTCCCGACGTAAATAAATCGTGTGTTTAGCTCTAGTGCGACGATAATTCAGCCAGGAGATTGAATAACCAACCATGGAGATTGAATAACCCTTTCCGACCGGGCTCGCACGATCGTGCGGGTATAAAAGAGAATGTTCAATCTCTTCAAAAATATCGATACCGCAGCAGATGATTTGTTCCGTTCGTTATTTGTATAAAAAAAATGATTTTGTTTTTAAGGAGTTGCTGGCACTAATGCTGTTTAACTCTTTTTTTTTCGACAAAACTCTAAATTTTGTCTCGTAATTTTAAATCAGCGCCATCTCTTGCCGGTCTTAAAGGGATAATAAGGAGATGTAATCGGGAGAGAAATAATGCGAAAACTTGGTTGTCAACATGTTTGCGGTGATCGCTTCTGTAATGCACAAAAACAAACTGCATGGCGAATGATTTGGCGCTTTGTTACATTGAATGAAATTAATAAAACATTCATGAACTTTTGGCTTGAAATGAAATATTAAAACCTTTCGTTAGATGTGTACTTCAGCATATAATTGACATTATTACAATTTCAATAAGCGATTCTTAAAAAGATAAAGTTATACACACTTTGCACCAATCATTTCTTAAGACGTACGTGCATAGCTTCGTTTGGTGAATAAAATCGAGTTGGCGTCTTTGAACTGGCCTCATCTGTATAGCATTACACATCTCCATCATATTTTTACTACATGACTCAAGTAAGCATTTTTCTCCAACAGAGTGGCTGCTTTATTGTTGGCTTAGCTTTTTCCAGACTCGGCATATTCCGTGGAAAAAAAGATTCAGAAGGTAGCAGATCTGCCCATGGGGAAAGGTTAAGCCACTTGTGAACCAGTATCCCATAAGGCAGTTCGCAAGTCCTAGCACATGGCATGCCATACGCCACCAGATGGCACCTTGAGATAATACGACTAATAAAAATATATATTTAATATTAACTTATTAAAACTCTTACAATTTTTGCTAGAAAAAGTTTTTAGCTGGATATGTATTGATAACTTCTGGCAAACATGAGGTACAAATTTATAAAATAAGCATATTAAAAATGTAGTTTATATTGCATGTAACTCTTCGACAAAAGTATTTTTTATGAACCAGTTATCCGTGATGCATTGCGAAAACGGCGAAATGTGGATTCGTCACACAATCGCGCGGTTTGTATTGCGTTGTACGTGATAGCGCAATCGATGGGCATATCTGCTACTTTCTAAATCTATGCGTGGAAATGAGCGCCATTTTTCGTGGCACCATCTAGACGACTCTCGCTCAACCAAACTAGTCTTCCACGTTTTGATAAATGCAAGATATTAACTGATATTTCTCCCGCTAGATGGGGCCGCAGATGGCCTGACAAAGAAGCCTTCACCGGCACAGCAGGCAACAGATCATCACAACTTCACTTCCCGGGGCTCTCAAAAGAGGCAGCACAGTGGCTGGTGGACAAGCGAAACATCTTTGGGCTAGGCACAGAGACCCTTTCTCTGGACGGTGGCCAGTCAAGGGACATGTCGGCCCACAGGACCCTACTAGCCAAGAACGTGTTTGGTTTGGAAAATGTGGCCAACATGGAGGACCTACCGATCTGCGGGGCCACGCTGCATGTGTTCCCCATGAAGATTGGTCGAGCGAGTGGGGCTCCAGTGAGGATCATGACGACTTACCCGAAGATGAAATATGCGATAAGGAAGAGGAATTCGGCACTGAGGGGACGCTGAGGGAAATCATCATATTCAATAAATAGAATTGTACTTTAAATTAATCTTGCGTATGAGCAAATTTTAACATAAAGCCCTAACGTTTCTATAGCCCTTTAAGACCCCGTCAGATGGCTCTGATTTAAGTTTATGATATTAAATGTTAGGTTTTACCGAAAAAATTGCTTTAAACAGCATCAATGCCAGCAACTCTTTCAAAACCTCATAATTTTTATAGAAATATCGAAAGGTACATGTCAGCTGCTTATCGGTATCGACATTTTTTTAGAAAGCCAGCACGATCGTGCCAGATCTGGCACGATCGTGATAGCTCGGTCTTGAAGAGATAGCGTATTTGAAACTATACAGTTACAAAAATATTTTGAAGTAAACAATAGAGATTGATGGACGAAAATTCACTAGGTTAAAACAGTATAATAGAATATTATCGATGGCTGTATACAGACCTGCTCTAGTATGACGTTAATTTTACCAACAAACCTACTAAGTTTCCAGATTTAACTTAGTAATAACAATGTTCTTGTTTCCTGACGTCAAAAGAAATTTTAATCATAATTCAAACAGATCGACAATTGGTACTTATGATACGGAAATTCAGAAAGTTGTTAAAAAATGTCTTTCATGTCGAGGTTGCCGGAGAGTTGGCAGGGCTGCTATAACCCTTTCTGACCGAGCTATTACTATCATGCGGATATAAAAGAGAAAGAACATTTTTCTTAGACTGCCATTTTTGTCTTCATGCAAATTAGTTTAGTCATTGTTTAACGAAAGAACAAGTTTCAAAGAAGAATTTGTGGCAATACTTTTCGTTTAAAATTTTGCATTGTAAAAATAAAACAACTTTTGCCAAGATCTAACTTGTAATTGAAGAATGAAAGAGGTTATATACTATATGTTGACTTGCAACTTCAAGCGAAGACTAACTCGAATGGTAGCAGACCCAGATATGGATTAAGATTCTTATCAATTATTAATCTCATCGACTACACCAGCCGATTTATTTTAAACAAAGCCTGGACGCCCGTGGTGCGTTCCAAAAAAAAAAGTTAATAATATCATAATAAAACTAAATAATACAGAATAGTGGTATTACTTAAAAGCACAAAAAATCATTTTTTTTTATGTTTGACAATGGCGAAACTTGATTAACTTATCAACTGTGGTCTATATTAGACCTCGCCATCTTGAAGGAAACGATCGAAGGCCAACAAGTTCTGCACCTTCAGAAGCGTCTCTCGTATTAATTTCATCATTTACAATTAATTTTTTGTCATAAATGAAAAGCCAAGTGGAAAGAACTTTTATTGTCGTTATAGCCGACACCTGAGTAGGCCACCAACGCAATCGTTGAAGGCGACATCGTACGCAGTGCTGAGTGTGGGCTGCAAGGAGGGGCATGTCGTTCAATGCCAAATCTTGCATTTCGGTAAGAACAATGTTAATTATTCTTATGTTTTTATGTTTTATATGGAGAAAGTATACAAGACAGTGAGTTTGTTAAAGATATAGGAGTTTTTGTGAGCAATGATTTTAAAATGAGTAAACAATGTGTTGAAGCAAGTAAGAAGGGCAATCGAATGTTAGGATACATAAGAAAAAGTATCACTTCTAAATCTAAAGAGATTATTTTGCCATTGTATAGGGGATTGGTAAGGCCACATCTGGAATATGCTGTTCAGTTTTGGTCCCCCTTCCTCAGAAAAGATATTGAAATGCTTGAAAAAGTTCAGCATAGGGCTACAAGAATGATTAAGGGTTTATCGGGTATAGATTATGGTAATAGATTAAGATCGTTAAACGTGTATTCCCTGCAAAATAGGAGAACAAGGGGTGATTTAATTCAGTTGTTCAAGTTCATTAAACAGGGAGACATGGAGGGCTAAGGTTTTACCTTAAATAGCCGGACCAGAGGGCATGGTCTGAAATTGAATAAATCATGCTTGAGAAGGGAGGTTAGAAAACATTATTTTTACAATAGAGTCGTCAATGAGTGGAATGCTTTACCAGAATATGCTGTGCTTTCGAAGAGAGTGGAAGATTTTAAGAAGAATCTCAATAACTATTGGAAACTTGTAAGGAATTAGATATATTTTGGACCAACCTTGCTGGGCCTCTGGCCTGTTGTTGGTCGACAATTTTTGTATTTATATTTGTATTTCATTGCGAAACTATGGTTTTATTCCTTAAGAGTCGAATAGTCCTCATATAGCCCTAGTGGTACATTGTTTCAACCGTACAAAGCTAAAAATGAAACAGTATTAACAAAATAGTAAAAAAAAAAACAAGTAAAACAAAAATAATGACAATTCGTACTATGAGGAAGTTCAGCATTTTTTCGATTTTTTATTTTGTCGTTTGTATTTTAAAAGATACTGTCTAAAATCAAGTTACCAAAAGAAAATATAAAACTAATATTAACTAGTTGTAAAAAGAGTTGTTTTAGAGCCAAACATCTTCATCGTCTTCTTAACTCTATGGAGTGCATTCAAGGTTTACGTCCAATTTTCACTATGCTTTCTTAAGGGGTCATAGGATCTTAAAAATGTGCAAAGAAGGTACTACAAAGCATTGATTTGAAAACTATTTCATTGAAAATTACGTGAAAGTTTGATCTTTCACTTAATTTTTTAACTACTCAATATATAAGTATAATATTTTTATTCTATAAAACTTATTTATTATAAAACAAATTTTAAAATTTCTGAAACTTTAGCCAAAACTACATTCAAGTTTTTCTGCATACAAGATCATACAAGTTTCCCTGCATGCACCAAGATTTTGAATGCGAATGTCGGATGATATTTAATTGAATTTCTGCAGTTGATGACAAAATGGCAATTTCATCGCATGGTATCAAGGTGAAAAACGCTGAGGTATGTAATATTATTTAATTCTAAGTAATAAATTTCTTGAAATCATGCGTATAAAAATCTGATTAACCATTATCTGATTAACCATTGTGCATTGAATTGAGATTTAATTTTAATTTATTTACCGTTGTCCATTTTAAAGCTATATGTGCAACTAATAATAATATTAATATATTAAGGTTAATAAATAGTTTGAACATAAAATGCACTTTATGATAATTTATTTTCGTTTTTAATCCTTCCTATATATAATAGTAACTTAAAATGTTAGGACACAACATGCAAAGAAACAGGTTGAAGAAGGTTGAGGCAGTGAGGAATCTGCTGGACTTGGATTAACCCCGAGAGGCATCAAGGGTTCATCCTGAGGCGGGAAGTCGAATCGTAGCATCCTTCTCTCCACGGCCTGCAGGAAGCTCTGTTGAGTCTTTAACTTGCACTGAGAAGATCCAGAGATAGACTACTGAATACTATATGGCATTCTTATTAGTTTTTAATAAAGTTTCAGGGCGGATTTCTTGATATCATATACAATGTTCATTTCCCCCGAATATGCAAGCAAGGCAGGAATAGGATGTGGACTTCACTGCCCCTGTAACCAGCAGAAGGTTAGAAGACAGGAAAAATTTATGGGCCCCTCACGTATGTAGTTCGACTTGTGTAGCAAATTTGTTACTGTTGCTTCATTTGGGGAAATAGATAATACCTTATGGTGGGAAGAAAAACGACTGCTGTTTTATGGAACTAAAGGGATGTCATTTTGTGATTAAGAGGGAACCAACAAATCAGATTAATGCCTGTCAGTCATTTCTGCATCATCTGATCAGTTAAATGAGGCGTTATTTAGAAAAAAGGAAAAAAGTTAAATGGCCTAACTTTCCTTCTACTATGAGTCCGGCTCAACATGACAAAGAACTACTTGCTAAAAAATCTCCCATGTTTTTTTTTCATAGTTTTAATGAGGATAATAGCCAAGCGTCTGCTAAATATGCTAAATCTTTTACAAACAACCATGGACGAAATGTGAAGAATTTATTGTTATTTCTTTTCTGCACTCCTTGAAGTCAGAACACTTGTTGCGTAGTGGGGTATTAAGATGTGAATATGGGTGCAAAATCTTTGAAAGTTATCATCTCTTCTCACCCCAATATTAATAATACAAAATAAAACCTTATGAGCACAAATTTTGATTTTTTCTGAAAGCAAAATTGACTTTAAATAATTTGCTTTTGGTGTGAACATGCGTTTCGATGTCTACTGCGATATAAAAAACAACCGAAACTCAAAAAGAAGAGCTAACCTACATTTTTATGGCGATATTCTTGTTTAATACGTTGAAATCATTCAGAAATGGATACTTTCATCTCAGTCGCAGACATTTTTTGAAATTTTGTTCTAAACTGTAATTTAAGAGCTTAGTGGAAAAACATTCCATGTGGCATTTTTGATGAAATTGAGATTTTTGTGTCCAACAACATGATATTCTGTGGTGCAAAGATGATAGGTTTTCCCTTTCTCTCTCTCTCATTAACTTTAAGTTGTTAAACTTAAGAGTAAGTTAAGTAAATTTTAAGCATTTTTTCAGAATCTTATTTCACGTACAGATTATGGAGTATGTTTTTTAGTACCCTAACGTTAACCCCCCGTCAACCGATGGAGAGCCATTGCGGCTAATAGGGCCAACTGGAGGAGGATCAGCGAGTCAGCCTTGGCCTGCAAAAGGCTGTTGAGCTTATGAAGAAGAAGAAGAAAAGAACATTAACCCCTCAAAGGGCACCCCTCCCCCCCCCCCCCCCCTATTCAGCTCCCTCAAAACATTAACCTTTGAGATAAAAACTTGTAAGTTTTTTTATTTTGGAATAACATATATGTACTGTAATACAGTATATTTCTATAGAATGTATGTTGCAATCTTATTATGTGTTTTTCGAGCTGCAAGTCAGAATTTTCGGATTTTACACCACCGATGCGTAGTTTATCTGATTATCAGCGGGCTACTAGTAACAGCCAAACAACTAGTCTAACATAAATGATGTAATCGACTTTTCTTTAGATTGTTTTAAGTACTTTAAGTTTTGCATTGAATTTTTGGTTGAGAAATCAATACTTTCACTTTTTATCTGTCAACCACCTTTTAGAGCTCTGAATGTGCACATTTCGAATGAATCCAATGGTTCGTAATATGACCTCATTAACAACGGGTGGCAAAAAAAAATTTGCACTGGAAAAAAAAAGCTTGAGTTTATTTAAGTACACAAAATATAAGACAATTGAAAGCCATTTTGAACCAACCTTTAAAAATATACATACTATTCCTAAAAATTACTTTTTTTTGTGCATTCAATAAATACCACTTTTAAATAAAAGTATTTGTCTTCATAAAAAATTAATTAAAAAAATTTCTCATTATTAAACTGGGTTATTATCTTTTATAACATACGACATATGTTGTCGTTGAGATTAATAGCAGAGAACGTTACTGTAGGACAGGTCGTGTACTCTATTAGCGGCAGCATTGTAACGAAATTTACGATAAAATTGCAAATGCGATATTGATTCCAAAATAAAGGATTGTTAAGGTATTCGTAGATGTAGGATGCTAATTTTTTAGAAAAATTAAGTAAAATTGAGTATTTTGTATGAATCCAATGGTTCATAATATTAACTCATTAAAGATGTTAAGCAAGAATATTAAAAAAAAATCCCTTAAAATTAATATTTTTATTCTAGGTGCGGAAATGCAGGTGTTAATAATGTCAAACCTTAGGAATTTCATTAGAAAATGGAGACGGGAAAGAAATTACACATAATTCATTTAAAAACGTATTGCTGCTTTAAAATTAAACCGAAAACGTCAAGAGAAGAAAGAATATTTTGCAATATAAATGGATTATTTTCGCGTCGAATGCATTAAAAAACCATTTTCTTTAACAAACTTTCATAATACGTACTAAGGTAGTTTAAGTTATTATTTTGAGAATAAAATAGTCAATTGTCTATTTTTGTTTTCTGTTACATTGTTATACATGTCTTTAACCTTTTGTGTTTTATGTGGTTTAAAGATGTTTCAACCTCTATTGAGAATATTTTTCAAGGTGACTTAGTACCTCGAAATCAATGAAAATATTTATATTCATCCGTCATCAGATAGCATTTAAACTTTCCAGTATATATTGTTGTGATAAGTTTATTGTTGTCATAAGTCTCCAATTGTTTTCATATGTTTAAAAACAATTGGAGAAATATCTGGGATGTAAGCCCTTTTATTTAAACTTTCGAGTGTTCTATTATGATTTACTCCTTTGAAATGATTTTAGTTTGATATCATGCTTTTTTTCTTCCAAAAATACTTTGATTTTTTGTGTTGTTGAACTCAAGATTCTTATTCTGTCTTCATATATAGGTCGAAATAAATATTAATTTACTATAAATAAATATTAATTTATTATAAATAAATATTGATTTATTATAAATAAATATCAATTAATTATTCTATAACTTTATTTAATTTTGGTGCTAAAAGTAATTTAAGTACGAGTTTATTTTAAGAATGTAGTTTTGGGATACATACCAATAACGTTTTTTTGTTAAATTTTGAATTAATTAAGCTATCTTTTTCTACATCCTCCTAGAATATATCCCATACAGTAGCATTATTTAACACCATCTAAATTGGAAATAATTTGTGTAGTCGCTAAATCCATTTAACTGCATAAGTAGAATTTTTGTTCTTTAAACTGATACCACAATTTTTGTAAAAGTCTTTGTCTCTAAGTCTTTTTTTTTTTTCAGAAGTGTACTCCAAGGAAGGGAAGGAGAAGAGACTTTCTAAAACAAAGATTGTTAAGGCATTTTTTTAATAACTCAGACTAATTGCTTTAAAATTTGATGCTTCTTTATTTTTTTTACATAATAGGACAAAATTACTGGTTAAAAGATTTTTTTCTGAAAAATTAAAAGTTTAAAAGACAAGTTTGAAACGCAATTTCAATCTTTGTGATGGACTGGAACTCTTGGTTTAAAGGATAAGATATATACTTTGGGGTACACCTACAGGATAATAGGAACAATCAGAAATATATATATTTTTTAAGTTTTAACGCTCATATGAATTGGCTAAATATAAGCTAAATTCCCGATTGATTCAAACAAAAAAAAACTGTTCTCTGGTTGGGTTGCTAAGTAAGTCCTTAGATGTTGCATATGCAAACGTAAACAGAATCTTGACAACCTTATAGCAGCACCCGTTCACCAATTTGATGTCCTTGGGTGGTGATTTTAAAAATCAAATAAATATATTATTAAAAACATTAAAATATTTTGTTGTCGCAAATAGGCTTAGAAGGAACTAAATTGCCTCGGGCGTGATAGGGTAGGAGCGGCCTTGTCTGACGAGGTGTATATTAAAGTTTTGAAAGAAGTTTTAAATACTTTTACAGCTGATGCATAACCAGGCGGCTTATGCTGTGTTCAAAAAGCACGGAGAAAAAATTTTGGGCTTGAATTCAAGCTGCCATTTATAAATATGTTATTTGAAGTAAAGTATCTGTAACTTCAATTTATTTTTTAAAAAAATCTTTCTGCATATCACTTACCGAAAATTTATTATTTTTCGACACCGGTGCTTCAAATAAAATATGTTATTTATCATAAAAATAATTAGGAATTGTGTAAATGGGCAGTCTAACGTCGAGTATTTTTAATAAGTCTTATGAGACTGAGACCGGGTAATAATTATTATCAGCTTTACCAATGGTGATCCACATTCTTAGTCAATGAGTAATCATGCATCCTAGCGATTGCGCCACCGGGGCGGCCTATAAAATGTATATTCTGTTATTTCAATGTCTAATGTTAACTTCTGTGTTTTATTGACTGAATTGCTTAACCCTTTAGACCTGAACTACACAATTATGCGGGTATAAGAGAGAATAATCTAAAAAAGCTTAACTTAAGTAAACAAAATATAAAACAAATGAATACCATTGTCAACTTACCATTTAAAAATTTATTTTGCTAAAAAAATTCTTTTTTTATTCATTCAATAAATACCACTTTCTAATAAAAGTATTTTTCTTCATAAAAAAATAATTGCTAAATATATCTTGTCAGTTAGGAGCCATTGTTTATTTCAAAAGCTAACGACATAAGTTTTATGTTGTCGTTGGGATTAATAATAGAGACAGCATTGTAGCGAAATTTACGATACAATTGCTAATGCGATATTGATTCAAAAATAATGGAAAGAAAAGGTATCTGTAGTTGGTGGGAAACTCATTTTAAAAAATGAAGTTAAATATTTTATATGAATCCAATGGTTTATAATTTTAACTCATTAACGATATTTGGCAAGAGTATTTTTTTTAAAAAAACACCTTAAAATTAATGTTTTTATACTAGGTGCGGAAATGCAGGTGTTAGGTGTCAAACATTAGGAATTTTATTAGATACTGAAAAATGGAGACGGAAAAAAATGACAAAAATAATTTAGTTAAAAACGTACTGTTACTTTAAAAGTAAAGAAAACCTTTTACGTCAAGAAAAGAAAGACTATTTTTCAATATAAATGCGTTATTTTCGCGTCGAATACATTAAACAAAAATAGTCAATTTTCTGTTGTGTTTTTTTTTGTGACATCGTTATACATGTCTTTAACCTTCGGTGTTTTTGTGGTTTAAAGTTGTTTCAATTACTATTGAGAATATTTTTAAATGTTCTCAGAGTACCCTGAAATCAATGAAAATATCCATAATTAGCCGTCTTCAAACAGCATTTAAACCCTCCCGAATGTTTTTTCAAAGTATCAAAAATCAATGAAAATATCTGTATTCATCCTTCTTCAAATAGCATTTAAGCCCTCCTATATGTTTTTTCAAAAGTTTAAAAACAATAGAAATATCTGGGACATAAAAAGCCCTTTTATTTTAAGTTCTCGTCGAATGTTCTAATACGATTTACTTCTTTGAAATGATTTTAGTTTGAAATCTCTATTGTATTCGAAAATACTTTGAATTTTGCAGATGTTGAAAACTTAAGGATTTTTATTGACTTTTAATAACTTTTGCTTTCAAATAGGTTTCAATTTTGATGAGTATATTTCAGGTCATGAATGGAAACAGAAATGCCGACTGAAAATAAATATTTTTTTATCCTCGATTGGTAAATTAATGTCACTTGGGAACAGAACACCAATCGAAGAAAAAGCAGGAATGAAAGCTGAGCCCGTTCGTTATAAACTTGGTTTAAGTTACGTAAATTTTTGTGTGAAATTATTTTCAATAAATGGCAATTTACTGTCACAAACTTATAAGTTTTTTCTCCCTTATAATTGGTATTAACTAATTACACGAGCTACTTTCAACTTTTAAAAAAATCAGCTAATTACGAGAATCTGCCAGCACAAACAACGAAATCGAATTAATCTTAATCCAAAAACCATCAGCTCGTTCACCCATTGTAAGCATCTTCCGTTTCTTCAAGGTGTTTATGATGCGATTACGAATTGCTTCTCCTGTATTAAAGAAACAAAGGGAACAGCTTGTAACTACTAAAAGAGGATTCTTATCCATTGTGTATTATGAACATAGATTGAAGAAGAAGAGGGTGATGCGGCGGGATGAAAAAACAATGCAGATACTTCCACCAAGTGAAGCCATCTATCGCTTTCTAGTAAGCCCAAACAAACGCTATCGGCGCTTTATTTGGCGCGATATTCCTAGTGGAGTTTGTATGGGCTTACAGTGTCGACTTGGCTATTTTAGACTATCTATAAAAACTGAAATTGCTATCAATTTTCTTATCTCTAAAGGCATTTACTACCATCTTAGGTACATTTCAATCTTGCGGTGCAACCTACGACAGCGCAAACAATCATTTTTTAAATATTTTAAATCAACGCTTATTTAAGAACAAAATGATACGTTGCACACAAATAGTTCTATTGTATGGTAGGGACTGAACCTACCAACTGCACCGTGGACCAACACGGAGACAATATAGGGTGGCATGTGGGGTCCGGTGGCCGAGTGGTTTGGATCGCAAGCCATAACGGTAGCAGTTCATGCGCTGTAATTGGTACGGGCTTGATTTCCTTTTTTGACCTGAGTGCACTTCCTTTCTCTGTATCACAATCATAAATAAACTAGCACTTTTGCCACTATTCGGGCTCCGTAGTGAGCCATGGCTGCCGATGGCAGCTCAGCAAGAGTCGTTCCTCTACCCTACTGTAGAAATTTTTGGTTTTCCATTGAACTAACGTTGAGTGGTTTGTCTGGGCTTACTAGGGTTGCTTGGCGACTTTCTGAAGGCTTCACTTTATTTCGTGCCTAGCATCTCCATCGCCTTCTTAACTCTGTGATTTTGAATGCGAAGGTCGGATGAGATTTAATTGAATTTCTGCAGTTGGTGACATAATGGCAATGTGTATCGTATGGTGTGAGGGGAAAGACGCTGAGGTTTGTAATGTTATTTTACTCTGATTAATAAATAAGTTTAAATCGTGCATATAAAAATCTGTTTAACCATTGTGCACTGAATTAAATTAAATTTTTATTTTTAGTCGTTGTCTATTTTAAAGCTATCTGTGCAACTAATAATAATATATTACGGTTAAAAAATAGTTGTTGCATAAAATTCTTGTTATGACAAATTTATTTTCGTTTTTTCACTTAAATATTTATAGTAATAACCTAGATACATAGACCAAAACGAAATTTTCTTGAATAAATACGATGAATCATGAAATTATTTACCGTTTTTGTCTTTACTTTTTTTTAAAGTGATTACTGCATAATAAAATCCCCACTAACGCATATTTTCCCTTAAAAAAGAACAATGAAAAGTAAATGTGATTTATAAGTCCACAACTAATTTAGCTCAGATAACTAAAGTTAAATGTTATGGAGGATTTACTTTACTTTTGTTCACTTTAATTTGCTAAAAACGTACAATTAAACCAAAAAGTTTCACCTTGCTCTCATTTTCTCGAAATGAACTATGAAATTTAAAGCGAAAGTGATACTTACAAAGTACTGCTATTAGGCAGAGGGATAAATTTTGTGCGGAATGAAATGTATTAGTGAACTAAATTTTGTAATTATGAATTGTAATCTATATGTGAATTAAAATGTGAGTTGATTTTGTAAGTAACATAAACAAGAGTAAGTTTTTTTTTTCCAAATGTTCAGAAGCTTGACCACATATTCGATTTCCATAGTGTTTCTAAACAAGTTTCAGAACTTATAATGTTTTATTTGCCGAGAAAATTTTAATTTATTGCTTAAAACATTTGAAAACTCTGGACAATTTTCTTCTGAAACAGTTTATTTATTTGTAATCTGTTGCCTTTTTGTTAAGAAACTAAACTAATTATTTGAAAAAATTAAATCAAAAATGTTTCGTTTAATGTTTCTAAAAAATTCCTACACTTGAAATAATTTGATTAAGTATGCTAATTGAAGAACGTAGCGGAAGAACGTGCTAAGTGACATTTTTAAAAATTTTTTTATTATCAATAAACATGCTGTTCTCGCCTTTAAAGATAATAAGTTCCCCCTTTTTCATTAACGTAGTTAATCAGTGTTTTACCTTTAGTAAGTGCCGTTTTTAACGTAATTTAGTGCAAACGAAAAACTTTAAAGCTCATTTCCTCGTTTTCATCATTTTGTCTCGTCCACGTTCTTCCACTAGGGTCTTCAATTAATAGCTTAAAGATTTTTCATTTGCGAAATTAAAATTAAATCATTAATTAACGTTTGGTTTTTTATATAAGATATACTTCGGAATACACCTGCAGCATAATAGCGACAATCGTGATATTTAATTTTTAGTTTTAACGCGTAAATGAATGGGGCTAAAGATATAAGCCAAATTCCAGATAGATTCAAACAGTAATACTATTCTCTGGTTGTGATGTTGGTTAAATCTCTATCTATTGGCTGTACTAACGTAAACAGAATCATGACAACGTATAGCAGCACGTGCTGACCAGTCTGATGTCTTTGGTGAAAACAAGGTAGATCTGCCTAGAGGGAACTAAATTGCCTCAGGCGCGATGGGCTCACACAGTGGTCAGGGAGCGGCCTTGTCTGACGAAGTATGTATTAGTTTCGAAACAAGTTTGAATTGATTTTACTGATGTACAACTAAGCGGCTTGTGTTGTTGGCAAAACACACGAAGAAAAAATTTTGTGCCTCAAATCAACCTGCAATATACTAATAAATATGATATTTAAAGTACATCTGCAACAAAAGTATCTGCAACTTTAATTTATTTAACAAATTTCCTTATATATGTGTTATAAACTGAAACTTACTGTTTCAACTACCAGTACTTTAACTAAAATTTGTATTTTATAAAATTAATTATTCTTCCAATCCGAAGACTTCATGATTTTTCCTGTAATTTGAAAGAAGAGTCTGAAGTTTATTTAGACTCGACTAAGCGAAAGGAGCACATTTCTATTCTTTGAGGAAGGGAGGTTGAGGAATACTAATCTTAAGTGATTAAAATATTTTTTTTTTAAAAAGGAATGTGTAAACGATGACCAACACGTTTCTGAACAAAATTAACAGTAGTACAGCTTAATAAGTAACGTTTATATTATAGATGAATAATATTTCATGGGAATTATATTATGGTTGTCGACCCGGGTTTGTTTAGGAGTCGGGTAGCTGGGGCTATTCACCCCTTCCTTCTTTGGTGATTTTTTTTTTGTTGACCAAACTTGCTGGGAAGATAAATGTGTGTTACTGTCGTAGACAGGAAAACTGCAGTTACTGCCAGAAATGTATTTCGAAGATATTTCGCACACCTAGATCTAAACAGGTATTAATCAAAAAAGCACTTTTTTCAGAAAAGGCGAAAAACTGATACTGTGTCCCTGTTAACTGCAGGAGTTTTCTTTATAAATGGCATGCTTAAAATATGCAAATAGAAGAAAGATATTGTAGGAATCTTGCGTTTTCATCATGTTTTGTGGCTAAAAATTAGATTTTCGTAGTTATTTCCCTATTGCTTAATAATGTTTGTATATTTGTTTCATTATTTTGAGTTGAGCCCTTGTTGGTGAATTTAGTTTTGAGTTGTCTCCCTTTTGGAGAGGCAACATAAATTTGAAATGTAATAGTATTTTGTATTATTTATAATTAGTGCAATTCATAGAGTGATCTGTGGACCAGCAGTAGGAATATATTGGAAAATAAATTAGCAAGAAAACACTAGAAAGACTGATATCAAACAATATAATTATTAATAATGTTAATTTTTAGTATTAGATATCCTTCGGTTTCGTCCTAAAGTAGCACACGACATCTTTTGTCCTTAAATCACTGACAGTCAAATTGAGGCAGTTGATTCTGGAATTATAAAAGAATGGGGACATTTGTCTCTTGGTAATCTGAAATAAGACTTGTAAGGCATAAACTGCTGTGACGGGACCATCTGTCCTATTC
Organism: Hylyphantes graminicola; assembly: GCA_023701765.1. Classification (NCBI taxonomy): domain Eukaryota; kingdom Metazoa; phylum Arthropoda; class Arachnida; order Araneae; family Linyphiidae; genus Hylyphantes; species Hylyphantes graminicola. The sequence goes on from CM043112.1 coordinate 59,584,653, forward strand.
TTGTCATTTTCCGTTTCAATTCTTGCCAAAGTTTTTTTCTTGCAAAAGCTGTTCATATTGTTGGATAAACGTTCGCTTTCCTTCTTCGTCTGAGTTATTGTACCTTTCTCAGAGATAATAGCATTGATCTTTTTTCGGTACGAAAAAAGAAATGTTTTATTCGGTGTTGAATATGTTGTTGAATGTGGAAGACGTGGCTACAAGTAACCCATCCCCTTCACAACGTCATTTATAATCTCTGTAGAGATCGGTCAATGATTTGTCACTTGAAATAAATTCTCTGGTTGTTAGAGCTCTCAAGTAGTGAGATTCAATCCTTGGAATATAATTTATAAAACTAGAGAAATTATAAAGATGAGACTTCATCACTAATTTATGTCTTCTTCAAGTCATCTTCCATAGTTGCATGTTGATTAAATATAATGAGAGTGATATTGAATTTATCCCTTCCTTTCTAATTCCATATTCATTAAAACCGTCCACGTTTCAGTGTTTGCCTGAAATAGAAAATGTGTATTTCACTAAATTATAAGATCCTGTGCGTCAAATAGATTTAAAAAGCCATAAATATAAAGCTTTCGATCTCATTAGCGATATTGTAAAATTAGACTTGGTGAAGCCCATCTAAAGAGATCTAACTCAAAAATTGATCAGTAAAAAAGAACAAACTATGTAATTGATAGGATAAAAATAAAATTATATTCAGATGAAAAGACTAAAATCGCCTGTAGCCAAAAAATAAATTTAATTTGGTTTTTTTTAAAGAAATATAAGAGTTTCAAAAATGACTCAACTAAACAGACTCAACTACAAATTCAAAAATGTTTCAACAATACGGTAACAATTCTAAATAAATATGAAAAATTTACTCACCCAGCCAGCAATACTGGTTCAACTCAGAATGTTGTATTAATTTACTCAGCGCTAACCATCAAAAGGGCGAGAAGTCAAAATAATACTGCTTCAAATTTTGACAACATGGGTGCAACTTAAAATAACTCCAGTTTGTTTACGACGGCCAACGTGCTATCCGCTTGTGATACTGATTGCAACTAGAGATGGTCCTGTTTCGGTGGAGAGGGAGCGAGGCCTGCTACTTCAAGAAAAGGGAAATTTGTAGCCATCCAGCGTCGATTAATTATTATTATTAAAAATATCTTTTATTAGTCGGTAGGTACTGAAATAAGAAATTTGATGGTGTGCATAACTCAAAAATTGACATTTTTGAGTTAGCTCCCTTTAGATCTAAGTGTGCGATTTGTTCCAATGCGTTTCTGAATTCCTACGAACTCCAATAAAACATTGAAAATTGAAGTTAGGGTATTATTGACTTTGACTTGGAACAATTTAATTGGTATTCGGGACCTACTCCGGGATGTACTCGGACATCACTGATTTTACAGGGATTTTCCTACAGCACGAATACGTCTATAGTACGGCCGGACAGGGACAGAACCTTTGTTTGTCGATTATCTACCTCGGCCACGACGTGTACAATTTTGCCCTTAAAAATTTTGCTTTGAGTGTACACTCTGGTGTCGGCTATTGCAACTTTACTGGGGCTTCAAATCATGACGTACTTCGCCAAAAACATATTTGAGCTCCAGTGCAACGAAAATTAAATCTCCAACCCCAAATACTCTAGTTCACTTAAACCAATAATACATACGTCTTCATTTCAGTAACACTTATCAAAAGGCAGTTCCACATAAATGGCGTTTTTGCGCAATCTTCTTGTCGTGTGCAACCTGTCTGTGACCAGATGAGCCCCTGTCCCTCTAGAAATGATTGACATGACGCATCCCTTCGACAACTCAACCCTGGGGTGGCCGACTCAGAAAAAGTTCCAGATTGTAGTGAAGGAGAACGGCACTCAACGAGAGGGCCAATGGTAAGTGTTCAAAGGGATGCATCTATGACCTGTCCACAAAAAGTCGAAGCTTCAAGGTTACACCCGTCCCAGTGGGGCTCTGAATAAACATCTGAATTAGAGCCGCTTGTTATTAGCAGTACTTACCTAAATGGCGTCATAACAAACGAAAAAAAATTAGATTTCGTGTCAATGAACCTATTATTCCCTTCTTTAAAGAAAACAAGATTCCCATAGGAAACTTTAAGTTGGGTAAATTTTTAAACCTTTTGTAAGTGCCAATTTTTAACGCTTCCAAGTGCTACTTTCTTAAAATGCTATGCTCTAAAAGCGCTAAATATTTTTGTACTGTAAAAGGAAGCATTCGCCAATTCATCCAAAAATAACAGCCGCCGAACCATTGTGGGAATTAGTAGATGCCTAAATTGAGTGATTCTAATCCGAATCGAACAAGGCAGCCTCTTTGTAAGTGAATAATTGAGTCTTAATTAATTAGCTCCTGTATGGAAGAATGTGTTTAGATTTTTTGGGAAATTATTGGTAGGTGAAAAGTAGTTAAAAGTAGTTACTGGCTAAGTATATACTGGCCAAGATGTCTTTCTACTGTTTCCTCTTGAAAGTGTGTGAGAGTGCAGATATTTACTATCTCTGTGGGTATAACTGGCATATTCAATTTCGATGTGAGACATGGTCACCTAGCTGCTCAAAGTTACAAATTCTCCCATAGGCATGATGCTAAAGAACAAATCATTTTTTAAATAAAATAAATGTAATCGTCGGTTTTTATTTACTTTTAGGGTTAGCAACAGGTCAGCATGTATTATATAAAAGTTCTATCTCTACTACCGCTGAAAAGAGGGCCATCTATAGGCCTTTGTGCTACGAGTAATAGCTCACATTATACTGGCATAGAAAGCAGCGATATCTATAATCCCTTGTCCCTTATACTAAGAGGAACAGCTTTTATTCTACCGCACCTTATAACAGCGCCATCTACTGCCCTTCTGATATTGCAAAATCCTTATTCCCTTCCAGGTTACAGTCCGAGGAATACGCTGGCGGTACCCACGTGGGCACCCATTTAGACGCTCCGTGCCACTTCAGCAGACGGGGTTGGTGTGTGGACGATGTCCCCCTCTCCCGCCTCGTCGCACCCGCCGCTGTCGTTGACGTCACGAGGGGGTCACGCGACGACGCTGACTACCTCGTCAGAGTGCGGGATCTGGAGGGGTGGGAGAGAGAGACAGACGAGAGCCTCAACGGAACCATTGTGCTAATACGATCCGGGTAATTAATAATTTAGGAGCTTAGTGGGAAAGATTTCTAAGTGCCACTTTTGATGAAATCGAGATTTTTGCGCCAAAGAACGTGATATTCTCAGCTGTAAAACTAAAAAGTTTACCTTTTTCTTAAACTTTAAGTTATTCAAACTTTACAATAAGTAACTTTTAGTAAGTAAAGTAAACTTAAAGCGTTTTTTTTTTTTAAATTTAATTTTATGTATGTGGCGACGTGCTGACTTGAAGTTCTTAAGATCGGCAGTGGCGGCGCCCTTCTCCTGTGTACACCAGTGGTGGCGCTCAAGTACTGTTAATGCCAATACGCATGCACCACACTTAAAGCCAGTTTATAAAAGGACTGCACGCCAGACTATCATTCTCTTTTTACAGTAACTTTTACAAGTTTTCTGCCTGCGTGCGGTGCCAGTAATCAAAGCAACTTTTAATTATTTACATTTAATAATAACCTTCTTGTTAATATTTTGTTTAATAAATTTTTTTTACAAGCGTTGAATAAGGTTGTAGTTATTTAACCCAGCAATCACTCACGCCTGTACAGTGGTGACTTTTGGACTTAAGAATTTTAGCAACTTTAAGTTTATTTTGAAACGCGCTGCACCGCACGCGGGTCCTTTGCCTTGCGACTCGTCACGCCTCATAGGCGCATGAGGCCGCAATTGATGAAATCCAGTTCCTCCGGTTCAGTGCGGCCTCCCTGGCAACTGCCCAGCTTGGCCAACCGCACGCGGGTAAACGCCCCCAAATACGTTTCAACGCTGAAGGTTTTTTTGCTCAAGTTTTAAGTTCCAGTTGCAAGTTTTTCCAATGGTTGTTGGTGAGTGGAAATTTCATCGCTTTTTTCTATGGACCGTGTTGTTTAATATCTGACATTTTTTATGTGCAATTTTACGTAGCTCTCTCGTCTGTTTACTGTTCGCGAGCCATTTCCTCGTCTTAATTTGTAAACAATAGTTTAAAGGTCAACTTTTTTTTTAATTCGTAATGGCAAATAGTGATGAAGCCTCACTTGAAACGCCCCTTACCCAGAGTGTATACAGAGTTGCTTTCCAACCTCCGCCTTTTTGGGAGTCTAATCCTGAGTTGTGGTTCGGGCAATTGGAGTCTTAGTTTCACATAGCTGGCATATCAGCGGATGCAACCGAATTTCACTCCGTTGTAGCTGCTTTAGATGCAAACGTACTTTCATGAGCGACGGATATGATCCGTACTCCACCAAGTGAGAAAATGTACGACACTTTAAAGCAGCGCATCCTTGACCAATATGCGAAATCAGACTTTGGTCGCCTGAAACATTTACTTCAAGATCTTACCCTCGGCGATAAACGACCTTCGCAGCTGTTACTCGAAATGCGTAATTTAGCTGAAGGTAAAATATCGGATGAAGTTCTGCAGTCACTATGGTTACAAAGACTGCCTGTCTCAATACAGCAAGTGTTGTCTGTATCCAGTGAACAACTGGTCGGCCTATCAAAAATATCCGATAAGGTTAACGAAGTTTCGGGTTGTACTATGGGAATATCCAGTGTCTCGCGCACAGAAAACGTAGAATTAAAATCCCCTAGGGAGGATATAGCCTCGTTAAAAGCGGACATTAAACGTCTAGCTTTTGATTCCAAAAATCGCAATAGAAGTCATAGTCGTGACAGGTCACAAAGTCGGGGTAGCTCTAGTAATAGGTCCGAAATACAGGAGCTGTGCTGGTATCACAGACGGTTCGGTAATAAAGCACGATCTTGCAATCAACCATGTAACTTTTCGGAAAACAATTAAGCTCGTCTGTTTCTTCGGCGGCAGACGAAAATTTAAGCTCCAGCCGTTTATTTATCATTGACAAAAACACTGGTTTTCAGTTTTTGGTTGATTGTGGCGCAGCTTGTAGTCGTGTTCTGGCAACACTGGTTAAAAATTGTAAACCAACCGAACTTGTCCTGTACGCCGCAAAAAACTCGACCATTAAAACGTACGTCACTAAAACTTACGATTTAAATTTCGGGTTACGCAGGCCAATGCGTTGGACATTTTTGGTGGATGATGTTTCGCAACCAATTTTGGGAGCCGACTTTTTGAAACGGTTCGGATTAATGGTAGACGTTAAAAACCGCCAGCTTGTGGATGGGTTAACCTGCGTTGCAAAGTGCGAATTTGGAAAAAGTGAAATCGAATTTTTCGGTTTCAACGTTTCTGGAGACGGAATAGCCCCACTTCCCGAAACGGTTAAAGCTTTGGAGGACTATCAACTTCCTAAAACCGTTGACGAACTCAGTCGTTTTTTGGCAATGCTTAATTTTTACCACAAATTTCTCAAAAACACTGCTGCCACGCAGGCTTGCTTGTATGAATTAACTAAAGGTAAAGTTAAAAAAGACAAAACGCCAATAGTTTGGACGGAACAAACTGAAAACGCCTTTTTAGAGTGCAAAACTGTAACGCTGCCTTATTGGCTCACCCTGCTCCAAACGCCGATTTGTCTCTGGTGACTGATGCATCAGATGTTTCTATTTTTGCTGCTTTGCATCAGTCAGTACACAACAAAATCGAACCTTTGGGTTTCTTTTCTCGTAAACTAAAACCTGCGGAGTGTAAATATAGTACTTATGACAGGGAATTACTAGCAATATATTCTGCTGTACGTTATTTTCGGCACATGTTAGAAGGACGGGAATTTGTGGTGTTTACCAACCATAAACCCATAACTCTTGCCTTCGTACAAAAATCGGATAAAACGTCCCCTAGACAGCAACGTCACTTGGTATATATTGCTCAATTCACAACTGACATAAGACAAATTTTTTGAACACGAAAATTCTGTTGCCGACGCATTTTCACGCATATCTGCAATTCAGGTCCCCGGTTTTTTAGATTTTGAAGAAATGGTTTGCGCGCAGGATTCCGATGAGGAGTTGCGGGCTTTGCTCGAATCTAAAGATACCGGTCTTGAGTTGAAACCGTTGACTTTTCCCTCGTCAAACAAACCTATATATTGTGACACCGCAAAAGGACAGGTCAGACCCAGAGACATAACATAGAATGGACTGCGCATTAACAAACCTAAAGTGTCCTCATCATCTAACTTACACAGTCACATGACTGTGTCGCATTAGGTTCGCATGTATGGCGAGTTTACCATTTGGCGAGTTTTTCCACAACGACCTGAACACATGAGGCAGACAATCTCATGTTATGATTTAAAAATTTTGGAAAGGAACAAGGATGAATCGTTATAGTTTTTTAAGATCTTCTTTCTCAATAGATATCAGATTATTCCTTTGCTTTTGTACGTCTATTTAAGATAACTTAAGTAATTGAATTACGTGGACTCTTTATTAAAAATAGATATAAAAGAACTTTAGTAGGTGTTTGTAGAGTGTTGCTGTAATATAAGTTGGTTATTGACATGATGAATATTTTCAGCAGTCTCTATAACTTTCGTTCTAATGGTCCGATTTAAAAAAAAATTCAAATAGGTTTTTTTGAAATATTGCTTTTTCCTTTATTTCACCTGGAATAAATCAATTTTCTAAAACCCATCAATATATTCCAAATTCAACAAATGTTCGACTTTTCAAATATAAATAACTCAAAAACAGGTTTCTTTTTGACCAAATTGTACAAAAAAAATATTCTACTTTTAAGCTGTCAATGTTCAGACCATCAATTTATTTGACTTGGCAAAAAAGATTAATTTTAATTTAGAATTCTAACAACGTAGACTTAAACATGAATATGATTCTTCAGCATAAAAGAGCTTTTAGAATAAATTCCCTCGATATAAATTATAGATTATAAAGAACACAATTACTGAAAGTATGCAGAACTAAATAAATTTCACCTGTGAAAGTGTGACAAATCCTTTTTTATACCTCTCTTTGCAATTAGGAATTGCACAAGCATTTGGCATCTTGCACAAAACTTTACTGAATTAAGAGTATATAACATTCACGATTGTTAACATGCTCAGAGATTAAAAGAATGTAATTAAATATTTATTATAAAAGCCAGAAGAGAAAAATAAGAACTATGCGCAAAAAATCGTCTGCAAAAACATTAAAAAAACAAGCGGTTGGGATTGGTAGAAACCCACGTGACTTTGAAATAGATGCAAGTCACCTGTTTGGCTTGCCATCTGATAATCAGGTATGTCGACAATTTGGAATAGTTCTTAACGAAACGGTAGCGTTAAGTTGCCATATGTTGCAACCTTTCTCCTCTTGACGATTTGTGATGTTTAGGACATAATGCTAATTTGCAAGCTATGTCGGTTTTTGAGAGAAACCGGTTTTCCGGTTTCCGTCGGTTTTTCACCTGAAAAACCGGCTTCTGGTTCAGACCGGCCTCATAAAAAAATTGTTTTTTTCTGTAAATACCAGGGCCAAAGCACCGGTTTTTCAAAAAACCGGTTTCAGTTTTCCATCCCTAACCTGCTTTAGTATTGAAGCGCAGTCAAATCTATGTTATGTCTCTGGTCAGACCCTACGTACCAAGAGATTTCAGGCACAGAGTCTTTGAAAGCTGCCATGGACTCTCGCATCCAGGTGTCAAGGCCACGATAGATCTTGTACGCAAACGCTACGTCTGGAAGAACCTCTCTAAAGACTGTTCGAACTGGTGTAAAATGTGCATTCCTTGCCAAAAGTCGAAAGTCAATCGTCACACCAAGACGAAGCTCAAAGAGTTTGCTACTCCAGACGCCAGATTTAGCCACATACATATAGACATCGTTGTTCCATTGCCGCCCTCGCAAGAGTTCCGGTACGTCCTCACCTGTGTGGACAGATACACCAAATGGCCGGAGGCGATTCCACTGAAGGATCAAACAGCGGATACAGTAGCAAAAGCTTTTTATGCTAACTGGATCGCTCGCTTCGGAGTTCCTGATGTCATCACCTCAGACCGAGGAACCAACTTCGAATCTAACCTGTTTTCTTCTCCAAGCTCTTAGGTGTACGCCGAATCCGGACTGCCTCTTACCGCCCGATCAGCAATGGACTGGTGGAGAGAATGCACCGACAACGAAAAGCCGCAATCAAGTGCCATGCTACAGATCGATGGACAGACACTCTCCCTACAGTTCTTCTAGGGATCAGCAGCTGCTTGAAGGACGACATCCAGGGCTCGGTGGCCGAAATGGTTTACGGTACCACTTTGAAACTCCCCGGAGAATTCTTCCGCAACTCTTCCTCTGCTCCAGAGATGTCAGAAGCGGATTTTGTCTATCGTCTGCGTTCACAGATGCGACAGTTGCGCCCAGCTGCTGTTACTTGCCATGCCTCCCAGAAGACGTTCGTGCACAAGGATCTCCTGAGAACGTCGCATGTCTTCATCAGGACCGATGCTGTGAGAAGACCACTTGAACAACCTTACAAGGGTCCCTTCAAGGTCATATCCCGATCTGACAAGTTCTTCATCCTCGACATCAATGGGCGTCAAGATACAGTGTCTCTAGATCGGCTCAAACCCGCATTCATCCTCTGCGAAGACGACTCTCCTCAGGATACGACCAAGCCTACGACTGCACCGTCCACTTCAACAGTCCCGAAGTCTTCCACTTCAAAGGTCCCGAAGTCTTCCACTTCCACGGTCCCGGAAACTTCCACCACAGATACGAGGACTTACACTACACGATCTGGAAGGTGCGTACGCTTCGTTGATCGCTGAACTATCGTCCTTCGGACTGGTGGGGGCCCCTGTGGCTACGTGCTGACTTGAAGTTCTTAAGATCGGCAGTGGCGGCGCTCTTCTCCTGTGTACACCAGTGGTGGCGCTCAAGTACTGTTAATGCCAATACGCATGCACCACACTTAAAGCCAGTTTGTAAAAGGACTGCACGCCAGACTATCTTTCTCATTTTACAGTAACTTTTACAAGTTTTCTGCCTGCGTGCGGTGCCAGTAATCAAAGCAACTTTTAATTATTTACATTTAATAATAACCTTCTTGTTAATATTTTGTTTAATAAATTTTTGTTACAAGCGTTGAATAAGGTTGTAGTTATTTAACCCAGCAATCACTCACGCCTGTACATGTACAATATTATGGAGTATGTATTTTTAGTACCCCACAAAAAAAATGAAGTTTTCTCAAAATATTCACCCTAGAGACAAAAAAAAACTTGAGTTTTTTTTTTATTTGGGAATAACTTTATGTACTGTAATTCTGTATATTGCTCTGGAATGTATGCTTTAATCCAAAATATATATTTTGAGGATGCAAGTTACAATTTTCAGAATTTCCACCGTAATTTGTCTGATTATCAGTGGGGCTAGTTTCAACAACAAACATATAAAACAGTTGAGAAAAAAATACTTCCGTATCTATTCGTCAAATACCCATTTTTGACTACCTGGTTGTCTGATAATATTGAAAAAAAAAAAGTACCACTTTTTATGTACAAGTATTTTATACATAAAAATTAATTTTCTAAAAGTGTTTGTATGTAGTATGGCCAGTGCACTTTTTTTTTCACGCGGCGGTGGGCAACTAAGTTTGCCGCTAGTACAGCAAAATTAGTTAATTTCTGGAAAAAGCTATTGATAAAGGTTCTTACGTCCAGTTTTAAATATGCAGCCCGAAATTATATATATCTCCGTTAAACCAATTATATCTCTTAAAATTACCCTGATAGAGATGCTAATAATATGGTAAACTGCCGATCATACATGTTTCCCCGCATGCACCACTTCCTTGATTGCATTAAATAATCGTCTTTTACAACATATATGTTGCTGTTATGTTTCAAGATTCCCCAAAACTTAACTATAAAATCAATTGATAAGTAGATTAAACAAAGTACAGGGTTTTACGTAAAATGTTTGCAATCGAGCTACACTTTAGCTACTGGTGACTAATCTCGTACTTTTTTGGTCCAGTAGTTAGAGCTTTGGTTTTAGTGGCGGTTCTAGAAGGATGGCTAAATAGCATAACACCACTAATTATTTTAATTATTTCAAAAAATAATGATCCAAAAGTATTATTGGGAAAATTGCAAATTAAGGCATTAATTGCATACGTTTCCTGCAATAAAAGAATTAGCACATAAAATGTTATATGGGGAGTGGGGACGGAGCAATTTGGCTCTAGGCCGTCCAAAGAAAATGCCAAAAATATGTAATTGGAACAAATTTCAAAAGTCCCAAACTCCTACCATAAAGATAGTCGGGTGTCGGCTTGTTACTTGATGGACCGAGAGCCCAGGGCCCCCAGACCTAAGTCATTTTGGCAAGGATGAAATGTACGTGATTTGGTTCGGTTTTCATTTAGGGGAGAGTGTTGTACCTTGGGACAATTTTTACATTTAAATTTTTTTCTTCGATAATTATTGTCAAAATAAAAATTTCAAAGCAGCATTTCAACACACCAATATATTCCTCTGTAATATACTTTTTTAAATTCTAGCAGCTTGAAATTAAAAAATTGCCACTCATTTAAAGTAGAGAGGATAAACTGTCCCAAGGTACAACATCATGTTGTACCTTGGGACATGCTTTATAATTTAGTCAATAGTCATACACTTGAACTAATTTGTGTCAGGAAACAAACTTTATTTCAAAATACATCAGAAAATGTGCTCATTAGAACATTTCATCACACGGAAGGAAAAAGATTTATCAGGTGTTGCCAGAATTATATTTTCAAACTTCAATCATTATAAAATATATCCAAAACAAAGCTGAGTTGTATTTTACATGTTTTGTAGAATTGCTCTTAAAATAAATAATAAAGATATTTTTATTTATCCAAATTATTAAGAATTTAATCAAATTATTAATACTGTCCCAAGGTACAACACACTACATTTTTTAAATAAAAGCAAGATAGTGGCCAATCCAAATGCATTATCATTATTTTATCATAACCAAAATATTTTAAAATCTTCTCTTTTATGAAGAAAATAAAATGCAGTTGACTTTTTGTAAGAGTACTAAGGTAAAAAATTATATTAGAATGAGAAAAATATTTACTTTGGGGTAATGAAATATTATTTTTGTCACCATTTCATCAATTCAATGATGCTAGTGTTAAATTTTATTATGATGATGTCTGTTGGTTAAGGCTACTATTACAAATAAACAATGTATGAATATTGCCAAATCACCAGCTCAGATGTGAATTCACCAATCATTGTAATACGTCATCGTCATTCATTGCGCAATACCATGTGGCAATACTTGTAATGAGCTGGTAATTTGGGCAACACTTGAGCTTTTAAAATCAAAATTAGCGTCTGGCAGAGCTTAAACAACAAGAAAAATGTCTGGCAATAACAGATTTATGTTGCAAAAAGTTCACTAAAAATAATAATAAAAAAATAAAACGTCCTAAAATGATTTGAAAAATCAATTTTTTACTTGTATTAGTAGGATGCGCACTGAGGAACGCAACCACTACCGCCAGCCAGATAGCCCGTATGATGTCCGGGAGAGTGAGAGAGATAGCATATCTTAAAACTGGCCCACCTGAAATGCTTGTTTTTCCGACGTTGCTAGCTCTCGTACTATTAGGGTTGGCTTTGCTTTTTCCAGTCTCGGCATATTCGCCTGAAAGAAGAGCCATTTTTCGTGGCACCATCTAGGTTAGGTTAGTTTTTAATTATCGTCGCACTGGAGCTACACGAGATCTATTGGCGACGGGCGTCGTATTTTAGAACCACAGTCAGGTGACGAGCCAGCACCTGAATAGGCACCCAGCGCAACCGTTAAGGGCGACATCGTACGCAGCGTTAGGACTTTGAAGGATATTTAACGTGCACTCCCTTACACGGGGTGTTATACGTCGGACATTTTTAACTGAACGGGCCGTTTATATGTCGGCAGCACTTTTGGCGATGCCCGGACGGAACCCATGCTAATCGAGTGCTTAACCAACTGGGCCATCCAGCCCCTGGCAAAATCTAGACGACTCTCGCGCAAACAAATTTGTCTTCCACATTTTGATAAATGCAAGATATTAACTAATATTTATCCCGCTAGATGGGGCCGCAGATGGTCTGACAAGGAAGCCTTCACCGGCACAGCAAGCAACAGATCATCACAACTTCACTTCCCGGGGCTCTCAAAAGAGGCAGCACAGTAGCTGTTGGATAAGCGAAACATCTTTGGGCTAGGCACAGAGACACTTTCTCTGGACGGTGGCCCGTCGAGGGACATGTCGGCCCACAGGACCCTTCTGGCCAAGAACGTGTTTGGTATGGAAAATGTGGCCAACATGGAGGACATTCCGATCTACGGGGCAACGCTGCATGTGTTCCCCATGAAGATTGGTCGAGCGAGTGGGGCTCCTGTGAGGATCATGGCGACTTACCCAAAGATGAAATATGCGAAGAAGGAAGAGGAATACGGCCCTGAGGGGACGTTGAGGGAAATCATTATATTCAATAAATAGATTTGTACTTTAAATTAATCTTGCGTATGAGCAGATTTTGAAATAAAGCTCTGACGTTTCTATAGCCCTTGAAAGATCCCGCCAGATGGCTCTGATTTAAGTTCATGAGACTAAATTTAAAGTTTTACTAAAAAAATTACTGTTTACATCATCGATGCCAGCAATTCCTTCAAAACCACATCATTTTTAATACAAATATCGAAAATTCATGTCAGCTGCTTATCGGTATCGACATTTTTTAGAAAGCTTAAACATTCTCTTTTTACCAGCATGATCGTGATAGCTCGGTCTTAAAGAGATAGCGGATTTGAAACTATACAGAAACAACAATATTTTGAAATAATAGAGATTGATAGACGAAAATTCGCTAAGTTGAAACAGTATAACAGCATATTGTCGATTGCTGCATACAGACCTGCTCTAGTGTGACGTCAATTTTTCCAACAAACCTGCTAAGTTTCCAGATCTAACTTACTAATAACCATGTTCTTAATTCTGGCCGCCAAAAGAAAGTTTAATCATCCTTCAAAGATCGACAATTGGTACTTATGACACGGAAATTCAGAAAGTTGTTTAAAATAATGTCTTTTATTGTCGAGGTTGCCGGATAGTTGGCAGGGCTGCTATAACCCTTTATGACCGAGCTATCACTATCGTGTGGATATAAAAGAGAAAGAACATTTTTCTTAGACCGCCTTTTTTGTCTTCATTTAAATTAGTTAATTCATTGTTTAACAAAAGAACAAGTTTCAAATTAGAATTTGTGGCATTGCGTTTCGTTTTAAATTTGTGCATTGTAAAAATAAAACTATAGTCAAGATCTACTTGTAATTGAAGAATGAAAGAGGGTATATACTCTATGTTGACTTCCATATTCAAATGGTGACTAACTTGAATGGTAGCAAACCCAGATGTGGATTAAGATTCTTAACAAATAATCTTATCGACAACATCAGCCGATTTGTTTAATCAATGGATTGGTCACATGCATTCCAAAGAAAAGTTCATAATTTCATAATAAAATGTAATAATACAGAATAGTGGTGTTACTTAAAAACAGTTAGTTTCAACCTCAATTGAGAATATTTTTAAGGTGACTTAGTACCTCGAAATCAATGAAAATATCTATATTCATCCGTCATCAAATAGCATTTAAACTTTCCAGTATGTTTTTCAAAAGTTTAAAAACAATTGGAGAATTATCTGGGATATAAGCCCTTTTAATAAAACTTATTGTCGAATGTTCTATTACGATTTACTCCTTTGAAATGATCTTAGTTTGATATCATGCTTTTTTTCTTCCAAAAATACTATGATTTTTTGTGTTGTTGAACTCAAGATACTAATTCTGTCTTCACATATGGGTCGAAATAAATATTTTTTTACTATAAATAAATACTAATTTATTATAAATAAATATTGATTTATTATAAATAAATATCAATTAATTATTCTATAACTTTATTTAATTTTGGTGCTAATAGTAATTTAAGTACGAGTTTATTTTAAGAAGGTAGTTTCGGGATACATACCAATAAATTATTTGTTAAATTTTGAATTAATTAAGCTTTCTTTTTATACATCCTCCTAGAATATTTCCCATGCAGTAAAATTATTTAACACCATCCAAATTGGAAATAATTTGTGAAGTCTCTAAATCTATTTAACTGCATAAGTGGAGTTTTTGTTCCTTAAACTAATACCACAATTTTTATAAAATTATATTTTATTGAAAAAAATTATATGTCGCTAAATCTAGCCATTTCAACGAATTTGTAATTATCAGCCAACTCCTTTGAGATTTGGCAACTAAAAATTCATCAAATTGTTTATTTTCTCTTTCTTTTATGTGTTTCTTTTTATGTGTTTCGTTTGCCTTTGAGTAATTTCAAGAATGTAGTTTTGGGATACATAACAATAACTTTTTTTTGTTGTTAAATTTTGAATTAATTAAGCTTTCTTTTTATACATCCACCTAGAATATATCCCATACAGTAACATTATTTAACTCCATCTAAATTGGAAATAATTTGTGTAGTCGCTAAATCCATTTAACTGCATAAGTAGAATATTTGTTCCTTAAACTAATATGTCTCTAAGTCTTCAGAAAATTTCTACACTTAAAATAACTTTATTAAGTATGATTATAATTAATGTCTTATGATATATATTTTTCAAAAGTGTACTCCAAGTAATAGAAGGAGTAGAGTTTTTCTAAAACAAAGATAATTAGGACATTTTTTTAATAACTCTGACTAATTGCTTTAAAATTTGATGCTTCATTTTTTTTACATAATAGAGCAAAATCAATAGCTAAAAGATTTTGTCTGCCAAATTAGAAGTTTAAGAGGCAAGTTTGAAACGCACTTTCAATCTCTGTGCTGGACTGGAACTCTTGGTTTTAAGGATAAGACATACTTTGGGGTACACCAACAGCATAATAGGGACAATCATAAGATTTTTGTTTTACTTTTAACGCTCATATGAATTGGCTAAATATAAGCTAAATTCCCGATTGATACAAACATTAAAAAAAAAGCTGTTCTCTGGTCGGGTTGTTAAGTTGTCCTAGATGTTGCATATGCAAACGTAAACAGAATCGCGACAGCCTTATGGCAGCACGCGTTCGCCAATTTGATGCCCTTGGTTGATCCTTGGGTGGTGATTTTAAAAATTAAATATATTATTAAAAATATTATAATATAGTTGTTTATAGTTGTATAGTTTTTAGTTGTAAATCGGCCTAGAGGGAACTAAATTGCCTCGGGCGTGATAGGGTAGGAGTGGCCTTGTCTGACGAAGTGTATATTAAAGTTTTGAAAGAAGTTTTAAATACTTTTACAGCTAATGCATTACCAGGCGGCTTATGTTGTGTTCAAAAAACACAGGGGAAAAAAATTGGGCTTGAAATCAAGCTGCAATTATTAAATACGTTATTTAAAGTAAAGTATCTGTTTCTTCAATTTATTAAAAAAAATCTTTTTACATGTCACTAACCGAAAATTTATTATTTTTTCACACCAGTGCTTCAAATAAAATATGTTATTTATGCTAAAATAATTCGGAATTGAGTAGTTGAAGCGTGTAGGCGAGTCAGAGCAATTATTGCTGACCACAAACAAACAATGTGGGAATGTACAGTTATGAAATTATCCACCCAAAATAACACAGTCTGGAAATTGGCCAAGGCATTTAAATCTAATCCTCAAAATATTGGCCCACTTCAAGGCCCAAACAAAATAGCTTACACAGAAAAAGACATGGCAGACGTACTTTCAAACAGCCTATATAACCAGTTTTCACCCCATGACAATCCAACAAATGATGAAATGGTTGACAATGTTACGGAAGAGAGGTTCATCGATACCTAAGCTCTAAACCCAATGCAACTATTCCAGAAACTTTTCCTGAGGAAGTAGCACACATTATTAAAAACCTTGATCCTAAAAAGGCATCTGGATACGATATGATTTCCAATAAATCCCTAAAAAATCTATCCCAAAAGGTCATTGTACTTATCACGAATATCTTTAACTCATGCCTCCAACACTACTATTTTCCGACTACATGGAAAAAAGCCATTATAATACTTTTTAAAAAACCAGGCAAAAGCCCACTTCTCCCTAGCAGCTACAGACCAATTAGTCTCTTACCCAGCTTAGCAAAAGATCTTGAAAAAATTATTCTGACTAGATTAAACACTTTCTTAGATGCTAATAAGATTATCAATCTTAATCAATATGGTTTTAAAAAAGGACATTCAACAACCCACCAAGTTCATAGAATAGTAGAAATAATTGGAAATGCCCTTAACAACAAAGAAACAGTGGGAGCCGTATTTTTAGATATTGAAAAAGCTTTTGATAGCCTTTGGCATGAAGGCCTTATTATAAAACTTGTCAAACAAAACATACCAAAACCACTAATACATATTATTAACTCTTTCCTCACAAACAGATGTTTCCAGGTTCGAATCAATAGCACATTGTCCAAAGTAGTAACCATTAGGGCAGGGAGTTCCGCAAGGAAGCACAATGAGTCCCACATTATTTAATCTGTACATTAACGATTTCCCTACTCAGACAGACTGTATTACTGCCCAGTTCGCGGACGATACGGCCATACTAGCCAAATCTAAACACGGTAACATAGCCTTTGACAAATTGCAAACAGCGCTATACTTAGTTGAAAATTGGTGTGAAGATTGGAGAGTGAAAATTAATGCACAAAAGAGTGTCTCAGTCCTCTTTAGAAAGCACAAAACACTGACAAATTATGACACCGATCTTGAGATCTTTAATACTGATATCAAAAATGAGCCACATACCAAATACCTCGGAGTACATTTGGACAATAGACTCAGCTTTAAAGAACATATTAAGCAAACAATAGCTAAAGCCACAGGTGCCAGCGTCAGTCTAAATCCCATCATTGGGAAACACTCCAAAATGTCCCTTAACAACAAGGTTTTACTTTATAAGTCAATGATAAGGCCAATTTTACTCTACGCCTCTCCAGCGTGGGCCGCTGTTCGCAAGACACACAGAAACAAACTGCAAATATTTCAAAATAAAACCCTGAGAAGAATGACAAATGCTCCTAGGTATGTGCGAAATAAGATCCTTCACAGAGACCTTAATATTGATTTTATTGACTCCGCAATTCTTTCTGCTTCACATAACTACAAAACCTCTATTGATGGCTCTGCATATGAGAACCTTAAAGACATTATCGCTTATGATCATATAGTCGAACAAAAATATAAACGTCCATGCACCGTTCATCACGACCCTTCTTGGTAATACCGTTATGACAGTTAAGTTTTTTCGTTAACTACTTTTTACCCTGACAACAAGTTGCACTTTGAATAGCATTGTTATGTCCAGTGTTTAAAGATATGTGTTCATTGTCCTTTTTGGTGTTCATCTTCATCATTGTTTTTTATTAAACAAGCCTATCGCTTTGCCCTGGGGTCTCTCCCACGGGTTTTCCACATTATTTTTATATGGACTTATAGTTTATTTTTGGAAAACACAAACGCTCTCCCTTTTTGGGTTATCTTAGACGGAGAAGTAAGGATGCTTCGCGTCGATACTTCGTATTGCTATTTCGATCTCCGATCTCCTTGAATAGTTGGGCAATCCTTATCACAGCATCGAGTATTTTTAAATAAGTCTTATGAAAATGAGACCGAGTTATAACTATTGTCAGCTTTACTAATGGTGAGCCATATTCCTAGTCAATGAGTAAGGGATTTTAACTATTCTAAAGAATTAACTCAATTTTGTAACAAAATATAGAACAATATTTTTAACTAACCTTTTTTATTTTGCACGTATTTGGATGAAATATTTAAAATTGCAATCGTACTTTTATATTATAAATGAGTAATATTTAATTTTTCTCAAGTCTCTTTTCAGCCAAGTTAAATTTCTAGTGTTTAAATTTGAAAATGTGCTAGAGCGCAAGGATTTGCTATCTCTGGGGTATAATATTCAATACTATTCAGGATTTACTATTAAGGGGCTCCATATTCAGTTTCGACGCTAAGCATGGTCACTTAGCGGCTCACAGTTACAATTTCTCCAATTCTCCCAAAGAAAATTAAATTTTTTAAATAAAAAATTGAACGTTTCGGTTTTTATTTTATTCTAGGATTTGTAGCTAGTCATCATGGAATATCAAAAAAATTATATAAAATTCCAGATCTAAGTCACAATGATAATTTCCAGATAGTCTTTTTATTCTATGAGCAATAGCTCACAATATACTTCCTCAGAAAGGAGCGCCATCTATTGGCCGTTTTTTGCGAAAAATAATTTCCATTACAGTACCATAGAAAGCAGGGCCCTTTATTGGCCTTTTTTTGCTACGAGGAGTAGCTAACGTTATACTTTCTAAGAAAGCAGCGCCATTTATTGTTCCTTGTGCTACGAAAGGACGAGATTACACTATATACTGCCCCAGAAAACAAGGCCACATAAAAGCGCACTGCAAAAAGCACGCACTGCAAAGCGATATTGCAAAATTCTAATTCACCAAACGGTTACAGTCCGAGAAGTACGCTGGCGGTACTCACGTAGGCACCAATTTAGATGCTCCCTGCCACTTCAGCAGACGGGGTTGGTGTGTGGACGATGTCCCCCTCTCCCGCCTCGTCACCTAGCCGCCGTAGGTGACGTCACGAGGAGGTCACGTGAGCACGCTGACTACCTCGTCAGGGTGCGGGATCTGCAGGGGTGGGAGAATGAGACTGAAGTGAACCTCAACGGGACCATCGTGCTCATACGATTCGGGTAATTAATAACACTGGTCAACAGTGAAAATGTGACTGAGATGAAAGTACCCAATTCTGAATAACGTCAACGTGCTACTCACGAATATCACTTTAAAAATGAAAGATAGCACTTGTTTTTGAGTAGCGGTCGGTTTTTTTTTTTGATTTCATAAAACAGAAGGACGGCGCGTGCAGCCAAAAATGTCCGACGAATAATACCCCGTGTAGGTGAGTGCACGTAAAATATCCTTCAAAGTCCTAACGCTTCGTACGATGTCGCACATAACGGTTGCGTTGGGCGGCTACTCAGGTGCCGGATCGTTATTTGACTGTGGTTTTAAAATGCGACGCCCGTCGCCAATAGTCCTCGTGTAGCTCTAGTGCGACGATAATTCAAGCCAAACCAAACTAAAATACAGCGAAATGCATATAGGCGCACCAAACGCAATATTCATTAAAGTCAATTTTTTTTACAGAAACCATTCGAATTTTTGCTCATACAGGTTTTAATTTTATATTACCAACTTGGGTGTTAGGAAGAATGATAACTTTCAAGGTTTTTGCAACCATATTAGCAACTTAATATCCTTCTAAGCAACATAATTGTTCTCATGTCAAGAGGTGCAGAACAACGCGAAATAAATTCCTTGTATTTCGTATTTGATTGTTTTAGAAGCTGTAGAATATCGAAAATTAATGTCAGGGATAATTATTTAACTGTAATGCCTTGTAAAATGCATAAATTGGGCTAATAACTGTTGTTGTATTTGCGGCAAACTGCAATTTTCTGCACGAAAAAAAAAAGAACATCACTGCAAAAGTTTAAGAAAGCTTATCATTTGTATTTTGGTTCAAAGATTTTTTTTTTATTTCCAATGCAGCTCTCGAGAAAGAACACAATTCTTTCGGCAGAGGTGGATTCAGAGAATAAGAAATATAGAATATATATGAATAATATTTACAGGTCAACCTGAAAAGCAGCTCTCTAGCCCCCTAATACCGGGAGTAGATGGACTCTTCCTTCATTGAATTTCCTTTTATTTAGAATCTTTTTGTGTGTGTGTGTGTGTTTCGTTTGCCTTTGAATGAGTGCTTACTTGCATTTTTAAGATAGTAATCCTCATTTATTGGTTGGAAGTGTACCCCTCATCCCCTTTTAAGTGGGTTATTCTGTTAAAATAATCTCTTTACAGAAATTAATACACAAAAAGTTCTTATCATTTTTGAACAATTGGTAATTTTTTTTAAATGTGCTCCGTCTCTGGTGTCGACTTTGTCACTTGACTAAGATTTTAAGTTACTAGTCCCTTCGTCAGTAACCCATGTGTTGCATAGTATTTAATCCTATTATAATGTAATTAAATAGGAGCGGGTCAAAAACGTTAGTGTGATAGTTTTGATTTCAATTCAAAACAAGTGTTTCAAGGTTCTGAAAGGACATCTTTATTCGAACATCCCCATTTTTAAATTTTTAAATTTACTACCGATTAGGCATAACGTTATTTTTCGAATGATTTTATATTTCGATCGTAATAATTCTTTTGGTAATTTGAAAGTAAATATTTCAGCTAGGCGTTTAAATGAAATTTATCATATCCCTTCTCCACATAAAGAAATGTTTCGAAAACATTTCCCATATTTAGCCCCAAATGGATTCAACAAACTACCTACTGAAATTCAAAGTATCCCTTCTTAAACAGATTTTTAAAAAAATAATTTAAATTTATTTTGTCAATAGACGATATCGATGTATTTTTTTAATTCTTAGAAGCGAAATGTTTTTTGTTTATATATTTCCTGCGCTGTCCAGAATTTTTAGACATTTATTTTGAAAAAAATAATAATAATAAACCACATTATCACATTTTGTTTTTTTCTTTTGTGTATATTTATGTATTTAAATTTAATTTTTGTGGGGTTTTTTGTTATTAACTAATATCTTATTTATTTTAATTGATTATCTCGGTCACACATACGGGGTTCTTGTTTACCCCCTTGTGACTAATTTTTCTTTTCTTGTAATGTTTGTTCTAAATTAATAGAGTTTTTTTTAGTGACTTAATTTCATTAAAACTGGGAAGTTTATGGGAATAAAGTTTAAATTTATTCAAATATATTATGCGTGAAAAGTTACTTTTGTGTACATTTAATAAATACCACTTCTAAATAAAAGTATTCATCTTTATAAAAAAATTAATAACCTCCCTTCCGCTATTTTAAAGTGGTTGAGTTACTTTTTAAAGATGACGATATGTGTTGTCATTTGGATTAATAACGGAGAAAGTTACTGTAAGACAGTTTCTTAACTACTGTAGCGGCAGCATTGTAACGAAATTTACTACCTAATTGTTAATGAGATAATGACTAAAAACTATGGTAACTGAGGATTAGAAACATCAATATACTTTGTCGTGACGTTCATTTTGAATTTATTTGACCTAAAAATGTATATTCTGCTATTTCAATGTCTAATGTTAATTGTGTGTTTTATTGACTGAATGACTTAACCCTTTAGACCTGACCTATACAATTATGCTGGTGTAAGAGATAATAGTCAAGCTCTTCAGAGAATGGGCAAACCCTTTGGCTGTAATTGACTTTTTATCAGTCAACAACCTTTTTTGGAGCTCAGAATGTCTATATTTTGATTGAATCCAATGATTACCTTATTAACGACGGTTGGCAAGAAAATTTGCCTCGCGAAAATTAGCTCAAGTTTATTAAAGTGAACAAAATATAGGACAAATGAGAACCATTGTCAACCAACCATTTAAATATATTATGCCTAAAAAATTAATTTTTTTGTACATTCAATAAATACCACTTTCTAATAAAAGTATTTGTTTTTATAAAAATTGAATTCCAAATGTTTTTGATGCCGTTTCGTTAATGTTTGTTATTTTTAAAGATAACGACATATGCTGTCGTTAGGATTGATATCAGAGACTTTGCAATATAAATAGGTTATATTCGCGTCGAATACGTTAAAAAAGGCAACCAAACAGTTTTCTTTAAAAAAATTTCATAAAACTTACTAAGGAAGTTTAATTTATTATTTTGTAAGTAAAATAGTCAGTATTGAGTCTTTTTTTGTTATACATGTCTTTAACCTTTTGTGTTATACGTAGTTTAAAGTTGTTTCAACCACTTTTGGAAATATTTTTAAGATGTCTTAGTACCTTGAAATCAATGAAAATATATATATTTAGCTGAATTCAAACAGCATTTAAACCCTCCAGAATGTTTTTTTCAAAGCTTCAAAACAATTGGAGAAATATCTGGCACATAAAAAACTATTTTATTTAAACTTTTCGTCGAATGTTCGATTACGATCTTCTTCTTTGAAATAATTTTAGTTTGAAATCTCTCTTGTATTCGAAAGTACTTTGAATTTTGCTGATGTTGAAAACTTAAGGATTTTAATTGACTTTTAATAACTTTTGCTTTTAAATTGGTCTCAATTCTAAAGAGTTTATTTCAGATCATGAATGGAAACAGAAACGATAAATGAAAATAAATATTTTCCCGATCATCGATTGGTAAATTAATGTCACTTGGGAACAGAACACCAATCGAAGAAAATGCAGGAATGAAAGCTGAGCCCGTTCGTTATAAACTTGGTTTAAGTTACGTAAATTTTTGTGTGAAATTATTTACAATAATTTGCATTTTACTATCATAAACTATTAGTTTTTTCTTCCTTAAAGTTAGTATTAACTTATTACAAGAGCTACATACAACTTTTCAGAGTTTGCTTATTACGAGTATCTGCTTGTATTAACAACGAACTCGAAGACATCTTTAGCCAAAACCATCAGCGCGTCTTTTACTACTTTACTACTTAAAATTTTTAGGAAATAAACATCATGGAATAGGAGTTGTTATGTCCATTTAAGATTTTCCCTCTAGGCTTCTTTATTTGACCATTTCCTAAAAGAGGAAGATTGTACTGAAGTCATTCTGTTTACTTGACTACGGAAAACTCAATGTATAAGGCCCAAGAGGCTCTCAGTGACGCTTTCTTATCCGTCCGGTTCGGTTTGTCCGCTGTTCCGACGGAGAGGAAAGCAAGAGATCAAAACCTTAAAAGAATAGTAGGAAGCGTTTTTCTTACAGGAAATGTTAAACAAACAAAAATGTAAATAATTTATATAAATTAAAATAAATAAAAGATACTTTAACTAAATATTTATTTAATACCACCTTTTTTATTGTCAAAACTATTAAATAATTTTTTTAAATGCAAGCCCTTTATCCTAAAATTTATTCTTTTTTGCAATTCAATAAAACAATGCTACTTGCATAGTGATAACCTATAAATCAAGGGCTCCCTACCGGTAGAACGCGAGAAAATTTCAGGTGGTACGCTTATTTTAAGAAGGTAGTTTGAGGACACACATATCAATAACTTGTTAACATATCAATAACTTGCTAAATTTTGAATTGAGCTTTCTTTTTATACATCCTCCTAGAATATATCCCATACAGTAACATTATTTAACACCATATAAATTGGAAATAATTTGTTTAGTCTCTAAATCTATTTAACTGCATTAGAAGAATTTTTATTCTTTAAACTGATACCACAAGTTTTATAAAATTATATTTTATATATAAAAAAATTCTATTAACTAGGATTGTAATAAGACAACACATATATTTAAAGTAACGAAATTTGTTGTTGTTGGATTAAAATAATCACAGTACCCAAAGATCATTTTTTTAAACAAGGAAACTGGCAATATTCCCGCCCTAGGCTTGGCGCTAAATTTAGCAATTTCATCTAAATTCTGATTATCAGCCATTTCTTTTGAGATTTTTCCACTAAAAATTCATTAATTTGTTTATTTTAATCTAGAATCTTTTTTTAAGTGTTTCGCCTGCCTTTTAATGAGTACTTTCATTTTTAGGATCGTAATCCCCATTTATGGTTGGAAGTGTCCCCAAGTGGGTTATTCTATTAAAATAATCTCTTTACATAAATAAACACACCAAAAGTTTTTACCCTTTTTTGAGCACTTCGTTATTTTTTAGAAATGTGCTCCGTCTCCGGTGTCGACTTTGTCACTTAACTAAGATTTTAAGTTACTTGATCATTCGTCTGAAACCCATGTATAGTATGTAAAACCTATTCCCTCTCTCTCTCTCAAATTATAGCTTTGAGACTTAAATTTTATTGTTTTATTCTTTTTGGGCTCTATTCAATAATGTAATTAAAAGGGGAACGTCAAAAAAAAAAAAACGTTAGTTTTATAGTGACTTAATTTCTTAAAAATTTGGAAAAAATACTTACATTTATTTAAATATATGATACATAAAAAATTATTTTTTTGTACATTAAATAAATACCACTTTTAAATAAGAGTATATATATTTATAAAAAAGTATTAACCGACGTGCTATCTGATGAGAGCTAAATATGCCATTTTAAAAGATGACGACATATGCTGTCGTAAGGATTAGTAACAGAGATCGTTACTGTGAGACAGCTTCTGGCTGGTAGCGGTAGCATTGTAACGAAATTTCTGTTTAATTGTAAATGAGATATTGACTAAAAATAAAGAATAGTTAAGATATCCGACGATGCTAGGCATTAATTAAAAAAAAAACCTTGAACGTACGTGTATGTTGTTTCTAATCCTCTACTCGTCTGACAGCGCACTGCTGCTCAGGCGTCCCCTGAGCACATCCTGCAGTGACTTGGACTTGACACCACACCCTTTGGCTGTCATTGACTCTTTATCTGTCAACCAAATTTTGGAGCACGTCTGACTACTGGGGATTACAATACAACAACAAACTTTGTCGTGACGTTCATTTTGAATTTATTTGCACTTAAAAATGTACGATATGGTACGGCACATATATATTCCAGCTAGTGTGCTTGTTCAGAAAACCGCTTTTAAGCTTTCGTCAAGTGGGACAGACACAGAAAGAGTTTTTACAAGACAGAAGACACACAAAGAAAGGACAACACAAACACATAGACAAATAACAACATTTATTGACGGTCAAAAAGATCCATTCCAGACCGGGATTCGAACCCGACACCAACAACTCAAAAGGCTAGCATCCTAACGATTGCGCCACTGGAGCGGCCTAAAAAAATTTACATTCTTATATTTCAATGTCTAATGATAATTTGTGTGTTTTATTGACTGAATTGCTTAACCCTTTAGACCTAAACTACACAATTATGCGTGTATAAGAGAGAATAATCAAGCTCTTCTGAGAATAATTAAACCCTTTGGCTGTAATTGAATTTTTATAAGTCAACAACTTTTTTTGGAAGCTGTGAATGTGTATATTTTGAATAAATCCAATGGTTCGTAATATTACCGTATTAACGACGGTTGGCAAGACAATTTGCCTCGCGAAAATGAGCTTAAGTTTATTCAAATAAACAAAATATAAGACAAATGAAAACCATTGTCAGCCAACCAACCATTAAAAAATATATTATGCCTAAAAATTACTTTTTTTGTACATTCAATAAATACCACTTTCTAATAAAAGTATTTGTATTTATAAAAAAAATAAATATCAAATATCTCATTCCATTGAGCCGCAAAAATTTCTTTTTTTAAAGATAACGACATATGTTATAACGTATGTCGTTGGGATTAATAGCAGAGACATGACTGTAAGGCTGGTTGTGTACTATATTAGCGATAGTATTGTAATGAAATTTACGATATAATGCTAATGCGATATTGATTCAAAAATGAAGGATTTTTTGATATCCGTAGATGTAGGATACATATTTTTTTTAATTAAATAACTTTGAATATTTTGTATGAATACAATTTCACATAATATTAACTCATTAAAGATGTTTCGCAAGAATAAAAAACAAAACTTTAATTAATGTTTTTATACTAGGTGCCGAAATGCAGATATTAATGGTGTCAAACCTTAGAAAGTTGGTTCGATAATGAAAAATGGGACGCAACAAAACAGATAATTTATTTAAAAACGTACTGTTCCTTTAAAATTAAACCATAAACGTCAAGAGAATAAAGAATATTTTGCAATAAAAATAGGTTATATTCGCGTCGAATACGTTAAAAAATGAATAAACCGTTTTTTTATAAACTTTCATAAAACGTACTAAGGGAGTTTAAGCTATTACTTTGTGAGTAATATAGTTAATTTTCTGTTTTTTTTCGTTACATTGTTATGTAAATTTCTTTGTGGGAAATTATTTACAATAAATTACGTTTTACTACCATTAACTATTTTTTTTTCTCCCTCAAAGTTAGTATTAGCGAATTGCACGAGCTACAGACCACTTTAAAAAAATCAGCTAATTACCAGAAACAACGAAATCGAAGAAATCTTTATCCGAAACCATCAGCGCGTTCACCCATTGTCAGCATCTTCCGTTTCTTCAAGGGGATGCTGATGCGATTACGAATTGTTTCTTCAGCATTAAAAAACAAAGGGAGCAGCTTGTAGCTACTAAAAGAGGATTCTTATCCATTGTGTATTATAAACATAGATTTAAGAAGAAGGCGGAAATGCTGCGGGATGAAAAACCAACGCAGATACTTAAACCAAGCGAAGCCATCTATCGCTTTCTAGTAAGCCCAAACAAACGCTATCGGGGAATTATTTGGCGCTATATTCCTAGTGGAGTTTTTATGGGCTGACAGCAACGACTTGGCGATTTTAGACTCTGTACAAAAAATGAAATTGCAACCAATTTTCTTATCTCTAAAGGCATTTTCTACCATCTTGGGTACATTTAAATCTCGCGATAGAGCCTACAACTGCGCAAACAATCATTTTTTTTATAATGACATTAATTTGATAATAATTTAAATGAACGCTTATTAATGAATAAAATGTTGCGTTTTACACAAAGAGTTCTATTAGGATATTCTGTTGGTAGGGACCGAACCTACCAACAGAACCATGCACCAACACGGAGACAATATAGGGTGGCATGTGGGGGTACGATGGCCAAGTGGTTTGGATAACAGGCCATAACGCTAGCCTACGCGAGCTGTAATGGGTTCGGGCTCGATTTCCGCCTTTGCCCTGGGTGTACTTCCTTTCTCAGTATCAAAATCATAAATTAACTAGCACTTTTGTCACGCTATTCGGGCTCCGTAGTGAGCCATGGCTGCCAATGGCTGCACGCTACGAGTCGTTCCTCTATCCTACTGTAGAAATTTTTATTTTCCCCATTGAACTAACGTTGAGTGGGTGGTTTGTCTGTGCTTATAAGGGTTGCTTGGCGACTTTCTGAAGGCTTCACTTTGTTTTAGAGCCAAGCATCTCCATCGCATTCTTAACTCTATGATTTTGAATGCTAAGGTCGGAGGAGATGCAATTGAATTTCTGCAGTTGATGACATAATGGCAATGTGCATCGTATGGTGTGAGGGGAAGGACGCTGAGGTATGTAATGTTATTTTATTCTGAGTAATGAATAAGCTTAAATTCATGGATATAAAGATTAATCTGATTAATTAATTATGTACTAAATTAGGATTTATTTTTCATTATTTGCCGTTGTCTATTTTTAAAGCTATTTGTGCACTCTGTAATAATAATAAAAAACGGTAAAATTAAAAATGCACTTTATGATGGATTTATTTTCGTTTTTCTTCCTTTCTATTTATAATAATACCTAAATTACATTTACTAAGAACGAAATTTTCTTGAGTGAATATGATGAATCAGGATATTATTTAACATTTTAGTCTTTAATGTTTTGAAATGGGCATTAATAAAATTTCCACTACCACTTACTTTTCCTACTTCCTACTACTTTGCCAACAATTCCTACTATCTACTACCACCTACTTTACATACTTTTTCTGAAATAAACAATGAAAGCTACATTTGATTTATCAGTACCGATAGTGCACAACTAATGGGCGCAGGTAACTATAGTTAAAATTTTATAAAGAATTTACCTTACCATTGTAGACTTTAATGTGGTAAACCGTATAATTTTTTCACAAATTTTCAAGTTGCCCTCATTTTCTCCAAATGAACAATGAAAAGTTATACAAAATTGATACTTATAAAGTACTGTTATTAGGTAAAGGGTTAAATTTTGTGCGGAATGAAATATATTAGTGAACTTAATTTTGTAATTATGGATTGTACTCTATATGAAAATAAAAATATCAGTTGATTTTCTAAGTAGCATAATAAAGAGAGTTTTGTCTCCTACCGCGTTCTTCCACTAGGGTCTTCAATTAACAGCTTAAGGATTTTTTATTTGAGAAATTAAAATTAAATAATTAATTAGCGTTTGGTTTTATGTATTAGATATACTTCGGGATACACCTGCAGCATAATAGCGACGATAGTAAGATATTTTTTTAGTTTTAACGCGTATAAGAATTTGGCTAAATATAAACCGAATTCCAGGAGAAAAAATTTTAGGCTTTTAATATAGCAGCGATATTAATAAATATGATATTTAAGACAAGGTATCTGCAACTTTAATTTATTTAACAAATTTCCTTAAATATGCGTAATAAACTGAAATTTACTGTTTTCAAAGCCAGTATTTTAGCTAAAATTTTTATTTTATATAAAAAATGTATTCTCAGTGTTTGACTTCAGCAATTTTTTTTCTACAAATTTAAAGAAGAGTCTAAAGTTAAAGTTTATTTAGACTCGATTTAATCACTAAGCGAAAGGCTGAAATCGGCTCTGTTAATGATAATGCACATTTTTAATCTATGAGTAAGGGGAGGTTAGGGAATACTATTCTGAAGTGATTAACCTATTTTTTAAAAAAAGGAATGCGTAAACGATGACTAAATGTTTTTGAACAAAATAAACAGTCGTACAGCTTGATAAGTAACGTTTATATTATAAATGAATAATTAGTATCATGTGTCGCCGACCCGGGTTCGTTTAGAAGTCGAGTAGCTGGGGCTATTCACCCCTTTATTCTTTGGTGGTAGATTTTTGACCAAGCTTGCTGGGAAGATAATAGTAACACGGCATGGACTGCTACTAACATTAGCACTTAACCTATTGTCATACTGCCGTGGACAGATAAACTGCAGTAATTGCTAGAAATTCATTTAAAAGATATTTGATCCAACGCGTTTCTGAATTCCGACGAACTCCAATAGAGCATTGAAAATCGAAGTTAGGTGATTATTAACTCTTTGAAGTGTTTTACTGGTAGTTGGGACCATTCTCTGTCCGGGCCTTCGACTCCACAGATTTGGCGATCGCGTACGTTTCAGAGTACTCGGATTACTCTAGATTTTTACAGGTATTTTCCTCCAGCACCATTTAACTTAAAACCCTGCATGTTGTTTAATCTACTTCTTTTCGTTAAACATGTATTCCCTGGAAAATAGGAGAACAAGGGGTGATTTAATTCAGTTGTTGAAGTTTATTAAACAGGGAGACATGGAGGGCTTAGGTTCTACCTAAAATAGCCGGACCAGAGGGCATGGTCAGAAATTGAATAAATCATGCTTTAGAAGGGATGTTAGAAAACATTATTTTTATAATAGAGTCATCAATGAGTGGAATGATTTACCAGAATATGTTGTGTATTCGAAGAGAGTGGAAGATTTTAAGAAGAATCTCGATAACTATTGGAAACTGGTAAGGAATTAGATATATTTTGGACCAACCTTGCTAGACCTCTGGCATATTGTTGGTCGACAATTTTTGTATTTGTATTTGTATTTGTACTTATCATTTGATTTTATAGTTAAGATTTGGGGAATCTTGTAACATAACAGCAACATATACGTCTATGGTATGGCTGAACAGGGACAGAACCGTTTCGGGGAAAGGCTTGTTGTTTTACTACCTCGGCCACGCCGCGTTCAATTTCGCCCTTAAAAATTTTGCTTTCGGTGCACACTCTGGTGTCGGCTATTGTCCCTTGACTGGGGCTTCAAATTATGGCGTACTTCGCGATTACCCCTCTTGAGCTCCAGTGCGACGAAAATTAAAGCTCCAACCCCAAATACTCTATTTATATTAAACCAATAACACATACGTCTCTATTTCAGTAACACGTACTTATCAAGGCAGTTTCACACAAATGGCTTTTTAACTCAATCTTCTTCTGGTGTGCAGCCTGTCTGTGGCCAGATGCTCCCCTGTCGTTCTGGAAATGATTGACGTGACGCATCCCTTTGACAACTCAACACTGGTTTGGCCGACTCAGAAAAAGTTTCCGATTGTAGTGAAGGAGAACGGCACTCAACGAGAGGGCCAATGGTAAGTGTTCCAAGGGATGCATCTATGTATCTGTCCACAAAAAGTCGAAGCTTCAAGGTTACACCGTCCCTTCCGTAGTGGGGTTCTGAATAAACATCTGAATTAGAGCCGCTAATTAGTTGTACTTTCCTACAGGTAGAGTCAGAACAAATGAAAAATCTTAGTGACATTAAAAAAAAATTAGATTTCTTGTCAATGAACATATTATTCCCTTCTTTAAAGAAAACAAGATTCTCCCTTAAAGTAAACTTTAAGTAATTTTTTTTACCCATTGTAAGTGCCATTTCTAGAGTATCTAGTAGGGCTATGCTCTACTTTCGGTAATTATTTTTGGACACTAAAGAAGAAGAATTCGCCAGTTCACCAAAAATGACAGCCGCTGATCCTTTGTAGGAATTTGTCGATGTCTAAATTGAGTGATTCTAACCCGAATCGAACAAGCTGTAAAGGAATAATTGAGTATCTCTAAGTTAACTGTATGGTAGAAAGTATTTAGTTTTTTTGGGGAAATTACTTGTAGGTGATAGAAAAAGTTGTAGCTGGCTAAGTATATACTGGACAATGTGTATTTCTAAAATTTCCTCTTGAAAGTGTGCTAGAGCGCACAGATTTACTATCTCTGTGGGTATAACTGGCATATTCAATTTTGATGCGAAACATGGTCACCCAGCAGCTCAAAGTTACAAATTCTCTCATAGGCATAGTGCTAAAGAACAGGTCATTTTTAAATAAAAAAAATAAGCATCGATTTTTACTATTTTTATTTTAGGATTAGTTTCAGGTCATCATTTATTATCTATAAATCTATCTCTACTGCACAGAAAGCAGCGCCATCTATTATCGATTGTGACACGAGTAATAGCTTACATTATACTTACATAGCTTACATTATACTGCCAGAGAAAGCAACGCCGTCTATTAAAATTTGTGCTACGAGGAATAGCTTACATTCTACCTCACATGATAACAGCGCCATCTACTGCCCTTATGATATTGCAAAATCATTATTCCCTTCCAGGTTACTGTCCGAGGAATACGCTGGCGGTACTCACGTGGGCACCCATTTAGATGCTCCGTGCCATTTCAGCAGACGGGGTTGGTGTGTGGACGATGTCCCCCTCTCCCGCCTCGTCGCACCCGCCGCTGTCGTCGACGTCACGAGGAGGTCACGCGACGACGCTGACTACCTCGTCAGAGTTCGGGATCTGGAGGGGTGGGAGAGGGAGACAGACGAGAGCCTCAACGGGACCATTGGGCTCATACGATCCGGGTAATTAATAATTTAGGAGCTTAGAGGAAAAACGTTCTAAGTGCCATTTTTGATGAAATCGAGATTTTTGTGCCAAAGAACGTTTCTGACTACCTGGTTGTCTGATAGTATTGAAAAAAAGCACCACTTTTTATGCACAAGTATTTTATGCATAAAAATTAATTTTCTAAACTTATGTTCGTATGTAGTATGGCTATTTTCTTATTTTGCACGCGGCGGTGGGCAACTAAGTTTGCCGCTTGTATAGCTAAATTAGTTTATTTCTGGAAAAGGCTATCGAATGAATTCAAGGTCCTTACGTCCAGTTTTAAATATGCAGTCCGAAATTATATATATCTCCGTTAAAATAACCCCGATAGAGATGTTAATAATTTGGTAAACTGCCGATCATACATGTTTCCCCGCATGCACCACTTCCTTGATTGCATTAAGTAATCGTCTCTCACGACATATATGTTGCTGTTATGTTTCAAGATTCCCCAAAACTTAACTATAAAATCAATTGATAAGTAGATTAAACAAATTACAGGGTTTTACGTAAAATTTTTGCAATCGAGCTACACTTTGGCCACTTATGACTGATCTCGTACTTTTGTGGTCAAGTAGTTAGAGCTTTGGTTTTAGAGGCGGTTCTAGAAGGATGGCTAAATAGCATAACACCACTAATTATTTTAATTATTTCGAAAAGTAATGATCAAAAGGTATTATTGGGAAGATTGCAAATTGAGGCATTAATTGCATGCGTTTCCTGCAATTAAAGAATTAGCACATAAAATGTTATATGGGGAGGAGGGGAGAGTGTGGGGAGACAGCACATTTTGGCTGTAATGTATAAAATATGTAATTGGAACAAATTTCAAAAGTCCCAAACTCCTACCATGAAGATTGTCGGGGGTCGGCTTGTTACTTGACTGCGGTTCTAAATTACGGCGCCCGACGAAAATAAATCGTGTGTTTAGCTCTAGTGCGACGATAATTCAACCTAGCCAATACCAACCATGGAGATTGAATAATATGGAGAGTAATCGGGAGAGAAATAATGCAAAAACTTGGTTGCCAACATGTTTGCGGTAATCGCTTCTGTAATGCACAAAAACAAACTACATGGCGAATGATTTGGCGCTTTGTTAAATTGAATGAAATAAAAAAACATTCA
Source organism: Hylyphantes graminicola (assembly GCA_023701765.1). Classification (NCBI taxonomy): domain Eukaryota; kingdom Metazoa; phylum Arthropoda; class Arachnida; order Araneae; family Linyphiidae; genus Hylyphantes; species Hylyphantes graminicola. The sequence continues at coordinate 59,617,126 of CM043112.1, forward strand.
TGAACTTTTCGCTTGAAGGGAAATATTAAAACCTTTCGTTCGATGTGTACTTCAGCATATAATTGACATTATTACAATTTCAATAAACAATTCGTAAAAAGATAAAGTTACACACACTTTGCACCAATCATTTCTTAACGTGCATCGTTTCTTCGTACGTGCATCGTTTCGTTAGGTGGATAAAATCGATTTGGCGTCTTTAAGCTGGCCTCTTCTCTATACACATTACACATCTCCATCATATTTTCCCTCCAAGACTCAAGTAAACTTTTTTTTTTCAACGGGGCGGCTGCTTTATTGTTGGCTTAGCTTTTTCCAGTCTCGGCATATTCCGCGGAAACATAGATTTAGAAAGTAGCAGATCTGCCCCTAGTGGGATAGGTTAAGCCACTTGTGAACCAGTTTCCCATATGGCAGTTCGCAAGTCCTAGCAAATGGCATGCCATAGCCCTCAAGATGGGCACCATGAGATAATTCGACTAATAAAAATATATTTATTTAATACCATAATTAATTTAGTTTATACTTTTTACAAGTTCTGCTAGAATAAGTTTATAGCTGGATATGTATTGATAATTTCTGGCAGACATGATGTACATATTCAAAAAATAAGCATATAAAAATGTAGTTTTTATTGCATGTAACTCTTTGGCAAAAGCATTTTTTTGTGAACCAGTATCTCGTGATGCATTGCGAAAACAGCGAAATGTGGATTCATTACACAATCGCGCGGTTTGTATTGCGTTGTACGGGATTGCAAGATATTAACTAATATTTCTCCCGCCAGATGGGGGCGCAGATGGCCTGACAAAGAAGCCTTCACCGGCACAGCAGGCAACAGATTATCACAACTTCACTTCCCCGGGCTCTCAAAAGAGGCAGCAAAGTGGCTGGTGGACAAGCGAAACATCTTTGGGCTAGGCACAGAGACCCTTTCTCTTGACGGTGGCCAGTCGAGGGACATGCCGACCCACAGGACCCTTCTGGCCAAGAACGTGTTTGGTCTGGAAAATGTAGCCAACATGGAGGACATTCCGATCTACGGAGCCACGCTGCATGTGTTTCCCATGAAGATTGGTCGAGCGAGTGGGGCTCCAGTGAGGATCGTGGCGACTTACCCAAAGATGAAATATGCGAAGAAGGAAGAGGAATACGACACTGAAGGAACGTTGAGGGAAATCATCATATTCAATAAATAGAATTGTATTTTAAATTAATCTTGCGTATGAGCAGATTTTGTAATAAAGCTCTAAAGTTTCTATAGCTTTTTAAAGACCCCGCCAGATGGCTCTGATTTAAGTTTATGAGACTAAATTTTAAGTTTTACTAAAAAAATTGCTGTTTATATCATCAATGCCAGCAACTCCTTCAAAACCACATCATTTTTATAAAATATCAGAAGGTTCATGTCAGCTGCTTATCGGTATCGACATTTTTTAGAAATCTTATACATTCTCTTTTTTACCAGCATGATCGTGATAGCTCGGTCCTAAAGAGATAGCGGATTCGAAACTATACAGTAACAAACAATATTCTGAAATAAACAATAGAGATATATGGACGAAAATTCGCTAAGTTGAAACAGTATAACAGCATATTATCGATTGCTGTATACAGACCTGCTCTAGTGGACGTCAATTTTTCCAACAAACCTGCTAAGTTTCCAGATCTAACTTAGTAAGAACCATGTTCTTGATTCTGGAAGCCAAAAGAAAGTTTAATCATCCTTCAAAGATCGACAATTGATGACACGGAAATTCAGAAAGTTGTTTAAAATAATGTCCTTTATTGTCGATGCTGCCGGAGAGTTGGCAGGGCTGCTATAAACCTTTATGACCGAGCTATCACTATCGTGTGGATAGAAAAGAGAAAGAACATTTTTCTTATATCGCCTTTTTTGTCTTCATGCAAATTAGTTAAGTCATTGTTTAACGAAAGAACAAGTTTCAAATTAGAATTTGTGGCATTGCGTTTCGTTTTAAATTTGTTCATTGTAAAAATAAAACTATAGATAGTCAAGATCTAACTTGTGATTGAAGAATGAAAGAGGTTATATACTATATGTTGACTTCCATTTTCAAGTGGTGACTAACTTGAATGGTGGCGGACCCAGATATGGATTAATATTCTTATCAATTAATCTCATCGACAACACCCGCCGATTTTTTATAAAATGGATATTTGACGTATTGGCGATTCAAAAATTAATAAAAATTCATTACTCCATAATAAAACTTAATAATACAGAATAGTGGAATTACTTAAAAAGCACAAAAAAACGTTTTTTTACGTATGACCATTGACCATCTCGAAACTTGATTTAGTTATCAACTCTGGACAATATTAGACCTCGCCATCTTGAAGGTAACGATCGAAGGCCAACAAGCTCTGCACCTTCATTTACGCCTCTCGTGGAAACTTCATTATTTATAATTAATTTTTTGTCATAAATAAAAAGCCTAGAAGAAAGAACTTTTAATGTCATTATAGCCTACACCTGAGTAGGCCACCAACGCAATCGTTGAAGGCGACATCGTTCGCAGCGTTTTACGTAAACTAACGTTGAGTGAGTGGTTCGTCTGGGCTTACTAGGGCTACTTGGCGACTATCCAAAGGCTTCACTTTGTTTAGAGGAAAGCATCTCCATCGTCTTCTTAACTCTGTGATTTTGTATGCGAATGTCGTATGAGATTTAATTGAATTTCTGCAGTTGATGACATAAGGCCAATGTTCATCGCATGGTATCGAGGTGAAAAACACCGATGTATCTATTGTTATTTTATTCTTAGGTAAAAAATAAGTTTGAAATCATGCGGCATATATAAATATCTAATTAACTATGGTGCATTGAATAATATTTAATTTTAATTATTTGCCATTGTCCATTTTAAAGTTCTCTGTGCAATTAATAGCAATAATATATTACGGTTAAAAATTAGTTTGAACATAAAATGCATTTTATGATAACTCATTTTCGTTATTTCTCCTTCCTATATATAATAATAACTTAAAATGTTAGGACACAAGATGCAAAGAAGCAGGTTGAAGAAGGTCGAGGCAGGGAGGAATCTGCTGGACTTCCATTGGATCAACGAGAGGCATCAAGGGTTCATCCTGAGGCGGGAAGTCGAATCGTAGCATCTCCCGCTCCACGGCCTGCAGGAAGCTCTGTTGAGTGTTTAACTTACGTGGAGAGGAGCCAGAGATAGACCACTGAATACTATGTGGCATTCTTATTAGTTTTTAGCAAAGTTTCTGATTGGTTTCTGGCGGATTTCGTGATATCATATACAATGTTCATTTCACCCGAATATGCAAGCAAGGCAGGAATTGGATGTGCACTTCACTGCACCTGTCACCAGCCCCAGGTTGGAAGATAGGAGACAGGAAAAATATATTGGCACCTCACGTATGTAGTTCGACTTGTGTTGCAAATTCGTCACTGTGACTTCATCTGCGAAAAAAGATAATGCCTTATACTGGGAAGAAAAAACGACTGCCGTTTTATGGAACTGAAATGATGTCATTTTGTGATTAAGAGGGATCCAACAAATCAGATTAATGACTGTCAGTCATTTCTGCATCATCTCATCCGTTAAATGAGGTGTTATTTAGAAAAAGGTAAAGTTAAATAGCCTAACATTCCTTCTATTATGAGTCCGGTTCAACATGACAAAGGACTATTTGCTAAAAAGTCTCCAATGTCTTTTTCATAGTTTTAATGAGGATAATAGCCATTTGACTGCTAAATATGCTACATCTTTTAAAAACAACCAAGGACGAAATGTGAAGAATTTATTGTTCTTACTTTTCTGCACTTCTTGAAGTCAGAAAAATTGTTGCGTAGTGGGGAATTAAGATGTGAATATGGGTGCAAAATCTTTAAAAGTTATCATCTCTTCTCACCCCATGTTGATAATGTAAAATAAAACCTGTATGAGTAAAAATTTGGAGGGTTTCTGGAAACAAAATTGACTTTACTTTTTTTTAGTTTAGTGTGCATTTCGACATGGGTATACTGCACGTTGCTATACGTTATACTATACGTTGACTTGCATCTTCAAGTGGAGCCAAAATGGTGGCAGACCCAGATATGGATTTAAGATTCTTATCAATTAAACTCATCGACAACACCTGCCGATTTTTTATAAAATGAATCGTTGACGGATTGGCGGAGATCGGAGATCGAAGTAGCAATACGAAGTATCGACGCGAAGCGTCCTTACTTCTCCATCTAAGATACCCCAAAATTGGGAGAGCGTTTGTGTTTCAAAAGTAAACCAAAAGTCCATATAAAAATAATGTGGAAAACCCGTGGGAGAGACCCCAGGGCAAAGCGATAGGCTTGTCTAATAAAAAACTGATGAAAATGAACACCAAAAAGGACAATGAACACATATCTTTAAACACTGGACATAACAATTCTATTCAAGGTACAACTTGTCGTCAGGCTAAAAAGTATGAGTAAAGAAAAAACTTAACTGTCATAACGGTATTACCAAGAAGGGTCGTGATGAACGGTGCATGGACGTTTATATTTTTGTTCTACTATATGATCATAAGCGATAATGTCTTTAAGGTTCTCATATGCAGATCCATCAATTGAGGTTTTGTAATTATGTGAAGCAGAAAGAATCGCTGAGTCAATACAATCAATATTAAGGTCTCTGTGAAGGATCTTATTTCTCACATACCAAGGAGCATTTGTCATTCTTCTCAGGGTTTTATTTTGAAATATTTGTAGTTTGTTTCTGTGTGTCTTGCGAACAGCGGCCCACGCTGGAGAGGCGTAGAGTAAAATTGGCCTTATCATTGACTTATAAAGTAAAACCTTGTTGTTAAGGGACATTTTGGAGTGTTTCCCAATGATGGGATTTAGACTGACACTGGCACCTGTGGCTTTAGCTATTGTTTGCTTAATATGTTCCTTAAAGCTGAGTGTATTGTCCAAATATACTCCGAGGTATTTGGTATGTGGCTCATTTTTGATTTCAGTATTAAAGATCTCTAGATCGGTGTCATAATTTGTCAATATTTTGTGCTTTCTAAAGAGGACTGAGACACTCTTTTGTGCATTAATTTTGACTCTCCAATCTTCACACCAAGTTTCAACTAAGAATAGCGCTGTTTGCAATTTGTCAAAGGCTATGTTACCGTGCTTAGATTTGGCTAGTATGGCCGTATCGTCCGCGAACTGGGCAGTAATACAGTCTGTCTGAGTAGGGAAATCGTTAATATACAGATTAAATAATGTGGGGCTAATTGTGCTTCCTTGTGGAACTCCGGCCCTAATGGTTACTACTTTGGACAATGTACTATTGATTCGAACCTGGAAACATCTGTTTGTGAGGAAAGAGTTAATAATATGTATTAGTGGTTTTGGTATATTCTGTTTGACAAGTTTTATAATTAGGCCTTCATGCCAAAGGCTATCAAAAGCTTTTTCAATATCTAAAAATACGGCTCCCACTGTTTCTTTGTTGTTAAAGGCATTTCCAATTATTTCTACTATTCTATGAACTTGGTGTGTTGTTGAATGTCCCTTTTTAAAACCATATCGATTAAGATTGATAATCTTATTGGCATCTAAGAAAGTGTTTAATCTAGTCAGAATAATTTTTTCAATAACTTTTGCTAAGCTGGGTAAGAGACTAATTGGTCTGTAGCTGCTAGGGAGAAGTGGGCTTTTGCCTGGTTTTTTAAAAAGTATTATAATGGCTTTTTTCCATGCAGTCGGAAAGTAGTAGTGTTGGAGGCATGCGTTAAAGATATTCGTGATAAGTACAATGACCTTTTGGGATAGATTTTTTAGGGCTTTGTTAGAAATCGTATCGTATCCAGATGCCTTTTTAGGATCAAGGTTTTTAATAATGTGTGCAACTTCCTCAGGAAAAGTTTCTAGAATAGTTGCATTGGGTTTAGAGCTTACGTATCGATGAACCTCTTCCGTAACATTGTCAACCATTTCATCATTTATTGGATTGTCATGAGGTGAAAACTGGTTATAAAGGCTATTTGAAAGTACGTCTGCCATGTCTTTTTCTGTGTAAGCTATTTTGTTTGGGCCTTGGAGTGGGCCAATATTTTGAGGATTAGATTTTAATGCTTTGGCCAATTTCCAGACTGTGTTATTTTGGGTGGATAATTTCATGACTGTACATTCCCACGTTGTTTGTTTGTGGTCAGCAATAATTGCTCTGACTCGCCTACACGCTTCGTTCCATTTGCTTTTATCCTCCGGTTGTCTGGTTATTTTGTAAACTTTTCTAAGTTTATTTTTGTTTTTTATTTCATCTCTAATTTCCTGGGGTAGTTTATAGTTGTTGCTATGGCTTATTGGTCTCGAACTATTTTCAATGTCATTTTTTATTTTAAATACAAGATCCTTTATAGCAGTGTCTATTTGGTCTATGGTCTGAAGAGGAGGGTTGATATTGATATTGTAATTTGAGATGGAATGAAATTTTTCCCAGTTTGTTGTAAGTCTGATTGATTCAGGGGATTGTGTGAGGCCATATAGAGAGAAAGTTACCGGACTGTGGTCGGAAGACAAGGAACTATGAACTTTTAATGTAGGAAAGCTGGGAATTCCCTTAAGGAGCATGATATCTAAAATGTCCGGTCTATGGGATAAAGTGCCTGGAAAGTGTGTAGGTTCATCAGGAGCTATTAAAGTAATGCCTTTGTTTAAAATAAATTTTTGAAGAGTCTTTCCATTGACATTATTTGCCCTGCAGCCCCAGGTATCGGATTTAGCATTGAGATCACCAGCGAGTATGGTTGGAAGACCGGAGTTGACAAGAGCCTCTAGATCATCTGCTACCAGTTTGGAACGGATTGGCGTTTCAAAAATTAATAAAAGTTCATAATTCCAAAATAAAACTTAATAATACAGATCAGTGGTATTACTTAAAAAGCACAAAAAAACGTTGTTTTTTTTACGTATGACCATGGACCATGGCGAAATTTGATTTTCTTGTCAACTGTGGACAATATTAGACCTCGCCATCTTGAAGGTAACGATCGAAAGCCAACAAGTTCTGCACCTTCACATACTTCTCTCGTGGTAACTTTATTATTTATATTTAATTTTTGTCATAAATGAAAATCCTAGAAGAAAGAACTTTTAATGTCATTATAGCCGAAACCTGAGTAGGCATCACCTGACAGGATCACCGACACCTGAGTAGGCATCAAGGGCTTGAGACGGGAAGTAGAATCGTAGCATCTCACAGGGAGAGCCTTTCTCAGCCTTTACGTGCCTAGCAGCCGTGCATGACTGCGACGCCGTACGGCTTCCTTTCTGGAGGGACCCTCAGTCCAACACCAGAAAACAACATTCCAAACGCAAACATGACTTCTATTTCACAGGCGGAGATGCCAGAATCTTTTACGGCCTCACCAAACCCCCAGAGAGAGTGATATACAAGACGATCTGGGAGACTTTTCACACCTGGAGACAACATCACCATCAACCCAAAACTCATAAACTATTAGTTTTTTCTTCCTTAAAATTAGTATTAACTAATCACAAGATCTACATACAACTTTCCAGAGTCTGCTTATTACGAGTATCTGCTTGTATTAAAAACGAACTCGAAGACATCTTTATCCAAAACAACCAGCGCGTCTTTTACAACTTTACTACTTAAAATTTTTAGAAAATTAACATCATGCAATAGGAGTTGTTAAGTCCATTTCAGATTTTCCCATTAGGTTTCCTTATTTGACCATTTCACTAAAAGAGGAAGATTGTAGGGAAGTCATTCTGTTTACTTGACCACGGCCTACTCAATGTATATAAGGCCCAAGAAGCTCTCAGTGACGCTTTTTATTCCGTCCGGTTCGGGTTGTGCGCTGTTCCGACGGAGAGAAAGATCAAAACTTAGTTGGACGCGTTTTTTATACAGCAAATGTGAAACAAACAAAAATATAAATAATTTATATAAATAAAATAATTAAAAGATACTTTTACTAAATATTTATTTATTAAACACCACCTTTTTTATTGTCAAAACTATTATATAAATTTTTAAAAGGTTCCCAGCTCAAGGTAGTACGCGTGAGTCATGTGAGCAACTTGATGCTATTAATAGCTTCTGTAATACACATGTGAGCAAGCAGACATATCGCACATCTAGATCTAAACAGGTATTAACTCAAAAAAGCACTTTTTTCAGAAAAGGCGAAAAACTGATATTGTGTCCCTGTAAACTGCAGGAGTTTTCTTTATAAATGGCATGCTTAGAATATGCAACTAGAAGAAAGATATTGCAGGAATCTTGTGTTTTCATCATGTTTTGGGGCTGAAAATTAGATTTTCGTAGTTATTACCCTACTGCTTAATAATATTTGTATATTTCTTTCATTATTTTGAGTTGAGCCCTTGTTGGTGAATTTAGTTTTGAGTTGGCTCTCTTTTGAAGAGGCAACTTAAATTTAAAATGTAATAGTATTTTGTATTATTTATAATTAGTGCAATTCATAGAGTGGTCTGTGGACCAGCAGTAGGGATATATTGGAAAATAAATTAGCAAAAAAACACTAGAAAGACTGAAATCGATCAATATAATTATTAATAATGTTAATTTTTAGTATTAGATTTCCTTCTGTTACGTCCCAAAAGTAGCACACGACATCTTTTGCCCTTAAATTACTGATAGTCAAATTGAGGCAGTTGATCCTGGAATTATAAAAAAATAGGTATATTTGTCTCTTCGGAATCTGAAATACGGCTTGTAAGTCATTAACTGCTGTGACGGGACCATCTGTCCTATCTTTGTCATTTTCCTTTTCAATTCTTGCCAAATTTTTTTTCTTGCAGATGCTGTTCATATTGTTGGCTTAACGTTCGCTTTCCTTCTTCGTCTGAGTTCTTGTACCTTTCGCACAGATCACATTGATCTTTCTTCAGTACGAAAAAAGAAATGTTGAATTCGGTGTTGAATATCTTGTTGAATGTGGAAGACGTGGCTACAAGTAACCCATCCCCTTCACGAAGTTGTTTATGATCTCTGTAGATATCGGTCAATGATTTGTCACTGGAAATAAATTCTCTGGTTGTTAGAGCTCTCAAGTAGTGAGATTCAATCATTTGAGTAGAATTTAGAAAAGTATAACACTCTGTTTAATTTGTGGGTCAATAGTTGGATGATGGTCGAGTTTTCCTCTAAAATCGGCTTCATTAACTCCTGATTCCGTTTTCTTGGAAAGTACTGTTTTTATAGCTTTATAGCTAAAGTTAAGAGTGACTTTGGAAAATGGCTGGCAAACTTCAATTTTGGACCCGTTAACCTTAAAATAAATGGCGGCGTTAAGCGCTCTAAAATCTTGTGTGCTTGAGTATCGATATTTAGGCTTTATTTGTTGCGAGTGTCGTACTACAAATTCTCTGCCTTTCAAGCTTGCCGAGTCCCCAAAATACATCAAAGAGCTGTTGCCTAGACATTTCATCGATCTTATATTTGCATTTTAGCCGACTTTTTTCTCCACAGGGCGGGCGGTCCAACTTTCTCAGTGGCACTTAGTACTTTGATTTCGAACAAGATTGGTAGGCTTTATAAGAATGTCTTAACACTTTTGCGACTTTCAAGATACATTTAGCTTTTTTACTATTCTCTTTATAAGCTTTTCTTCTCTCTCCTCGGTCTTGGGGGAATATATTTCCAGCAACCGTAGCATTTTGAGGGTCTACTTGCTCCCTATCATCATGTGTGTCCGACGAACTATTAGATTTCGATGAATTCAAGCTGCTACTGCTAGTGCTTGACGAAGTCAACGATGCGATAGGAGGTAAAATCCTTGGATGAGGTTTTACTTTTGTGAAACAATCGGAAATTAGGATCCTCATCGGAGTCGTCAATATCACTTTCATCGCTTCGAATTGGTGAAATAGAATAGTTTGGTGCACCAGTCTTTTGCTGTTTAAACGTGCTCGGAATAGAGTTATCAACCATGGATAAAGCGGCATGAGTTTCTATAGATGAGACTTCATCACTAATTGATGTCACCTTCAAGTCATCTTCCAGAGTTGCATGTTGAGTAAATATAATAGGAGTGATATTGCCTTTCTCCCTTCCTTTCTAATTCCATATTTATTGAAACCGTCCAAGTTACAGTGTTTGCCTGAAATAGAAAACGTGTATTTCACTAAATTATAGGATCCTGTGCGTCAAATAGATTTAAAAAGCCATAAATATAACGTTTTCGATCTCATTAGCGATGTTGTAAAATTAGACTTGGTGGAGCCCATCTAAAGAGATCTAACTCAAAAATTGATCAGTAAAACAGAACAAACTATGCAATTGCTTGGATGAATAGAAAATTATATTCAGATGAAAAGACTCTAATCCTTAATAGCCAAAAAAGCAAATTTAATTTGTTTGTTTAAGAAATATAAGAGTTTCAAAAATGACTCAACTAAACAGACTCAACTACAAATTCAAAAATGTTTCAACAATACGGTAACAATTTTAAATACAAATAAAAAATTTACTCACCCTGCCAGCTAAACTGGTTCAACTCAGAATGTTGTATTAATTTACTCAGCGTTAACCATCAAAATGGCGAGAAGTCAAAATAATACTGCTTCAAATTTTGACAACACGGGTGCAACTTAAAGTAACTCCAGTTTGTTTACGACGGCCAACGTGCTATCCGCTTGTGATACTGATTGCAACTAAAGATGATCCTGTTTCGGTGGAGAGGGAGCGAGACCTGCTAGTTCAACAAAAGAGACATTTGTAGCCATCCAGCATCGATTAATTATTATTATTAAAAATATGTTTTATTAGTCAGTAGGTATTGAAATAAGAAATTTGATGGTGTGCATAACTCAAAAATTGAAATTTTTGAGTTAGCTCCCTTTAGATCTAGGTGTGCGATATTATTCATTATTTTAAATGTTAACATTATTTTAAAAAGAAATCTTTAACTTCTGGGTCTAAGATAGAAAAAACATAGTATCCTTTGATCTTCCGGCAAGCTCTGCTATTTTTGTTACGAGTTTTTTTTTTTTTTTTTTTTGTGTGTGTGAGAGTGGATTTTCTGAACTCTTAAACAAGTTTTACACATAAGACTATAAAATTATATTTTGTAACATAATTAATTTTTTGCTGATTTGTTTCTATTTTTTTTATTTGTTTGTTCTTAGAACTATAGGTAATAAATTAAACTGTAAATTAATACTATTTTAATTGTCCTTTAGTATAAGCATTTTATTAATAAACAAATATATATCCATTAAATATGGAATTTTTGCAATAATTTAACTAAAAAAACCCTTTGAACACTTTTAGAACAGTCAATATTATACGTTTATTAAAATATTTAGGTCTGGTGGTACGCCAAAATTTCTCAATAAGTCAAGTGGTACGCAGGTGCAAAAAGGTTGGAAACCTTCCTTATACAATGACACGATGACTCATTAACAACTTACTCCAATAGCCTTTAAACAGAGAAGAAGTATGCATCCAATCCCAGGCCATGAAAACAAATGTTTAGCAGGTTCCACACAATATATTTAACATTATATGTAAATTCTCAAAGCAAGGTGATGGCAGCACTTTAAGCATCACACTGCGATGTTAAATTCGAAGGACCTTTTTTTTTTGCAGTGTATTAACCCTTTAGGAACGGCGGTCAGATGGCGCTGATTTATAATTTTGATACTAAATTTTGAGTTAAATCGCAAAGAATGCGTTAAACAGCATCAATGCCATCAACTCCTTTAAAGCAAAGACATTTATTTATGTAAATAACGAATGATACAAATCCACTGCTTCAGTATCGATATTTTTGTAGAGCTTGAACATTCTCTTCTAAACCCGCACGATCGTGATAGCTAGGTCGTAAAGGGCTACAAACAAATTCCTCCAATTTATTGTTAAGTAATAAATATTTATTAAAAAGCTTTTGTTTTAACTAGTCATTTGAAAATTGTTCTTAAAACATTTTGTTAAAAAGTTACCTCTGTATTATCCATAGAGTTTTAGGTACTATCTTGTGCATGTGTATAGTTTGTTTTAAAAAAGTCTCGCTGCAAAAATAAATTATATGATTTATTACAATCATGCAGGAGATTACAATATGATTCATTTTTTAGTGACTGTAATGATAAAATTCATGGTTCTGCCCCAATGTTGTGAGAAAAAAAATCATCTTTACTTGAAAGTTATAATAAAATTTTTAAAAAAAATATTAAAATTTTGATAAATACTTTCTTAAGGTTGTAAAAATAAAAGTGATTCATTCTTTCATAATGGTTTTGTTCGAGTAGTCATTTCTTTGATTTTTGGTGTTGTTGAACTCTAGAGACTAATTCTGTCTTCATATATGGTTTCTAAATAAATATTAATTTATTATAAATAAATATTAATTTATTATGAATAAATATTAATTAATTGTAAATAAATATTAATTTATTATTAATAAATATTAATTAATTATTATCTTACTACATTTAATATTGGTGCTAAAAGTAATTGAAGTACGAGTTTATTTTAAGAAGGTAGTTTCGGGATACATACCACTAAAATTTGTTGTTACATTTTGAATTAATTAAGCTTACTTTATATACATCCTCCTAGAATATTTCCCATACAGTTACATTATTTAACACCATATGAGTTGGAAATAATTTGTTCAGTCTCTAATTCTATTTAACTGCATAAGTAGAATTTTTGTTCTTTAAACTGATACCACATTTTTTATAAAATAATCTTTTATATATAAAAAAATTATATCTAAGATTGCAGACTCGAGACTCACTATAGAAGACATGCACGCTCTCATGAATACAGGGCTTCCCACCATACTAGCCGGCGACTTAAACGCCAAGTCGACCACATGGAGCTGTAGAGCAGATAATAACAATGGTCTGTTCCTCAAAAACTATATTACAAAGAGTGGAATTACTCTCATAGCCCCCGACGAGCCTACACACTACCCGGGTACCTTGTCACATAGACCAGACATTCTGGATATTATGCTGCTCAAAGGTATTCCTAGCTACCCCTCACTTAAAGTTCACCATAGCCTTTCTTCTGACCATTGCCCTGTCACCTTTACACTGTATGGTCTAACACAATCACCTGAATCCCTCAGATACACCACCAACTGGGATGAATTCCATGATCTCACCCACGACAATATTAATGCCAGTCCAGACCTCACCTCCAAAGACAAAATTGATAAATCAATTGAGTTACTCACTGAAAAAATCAGAAGAGATATCGACCGCAGTTCTAGACCAATCATTACTAACAGAGACCACAAGTTACCTCTCGATATCCGCAACGAAATAAGAGCTAAAAACAGGCTGAGAAATGCCTACAAAAACTCTAGACACCCCAGGGACAAACGCCTGTGGAATGAGGCCTGTCGTAAGGTCAGTGACCTCATCAGAGACTACAAACAGTCCAACTGGGAAGAAACGGTTATGAGACTATCTACTGAAAACAATACGGTTTGGCGAATGGCAAAGGCCTTGAAATCAAAGACGCAAACCATCGGTCCGCTCAAAGGGCCGGATAAGATGGCATACACCGAACATGACATGGCTCAAGTTCTGTCCAATAGCCTCAGTAGACAATTCACACCTCACGAAAACCCGATAAACCACGATTTAGTTGAAGAAGTAGAAAGAGAGGTCTCCCACTACCTATCCATCAACCCCACCACCACAATAGACCACACCACCCCTACAGAGGTCTTCCAAATAATCAAAAAGCTGGACCCCAAAAAAGCTTCGGGTCATGACCAAATTTCCAATAAAGCTTTGAAACATCTTGCCCCAAAAGCAATTGTCCTTATCACAAATATCTTCAACGTGTGCATTAGGAAACATCACTTCCCAAAAAGCTGGAAGAATGCTATTGTTGTCCTTTTTAAGAAACAGGGCAAAAGCCCCCTCCAACCCTCAAGCTACCGACCCATTAGTCTGCTCCCAACACTCGCAAAAGTCTTTGAGAGGGTCATTCTTGCTAGACTACAAAACTTCACCCAAACCAACAGGACTATTAACCTCAACCAATACGGCTTCAAACAGGGTCATTCCACCGTACATCAAGTCCACAGGATTGTCGAATTTATTGGCAATGCGTTCAATAACAAAGAACATGTTGGAGCGGTCTTTCTCGACATTGAAAAGGCCTTCGATAGCCTATGGCATCAGGGCCTTATTAAGAAGCTTATTAATGTCAACCTCCCGAAACCCCTCATCCATATGATTCATTCCTTCCTCACCGATAGATCTTTCAGGGTTAGGATTAATAACACCCTCTCTGATAATAAGACCATCAAAGCTGGAGTGCCCCAGGGTAGTTCCCTCTCACCCAGCCTCTTCAACCTTTACATAAATGACTTCCCGACCAGCGACAATACCATTACTGCCCAATTTGCAGATGACACTGCAATATTGGCAAAGTCAAGAAGAGGCAATATTGCCTTCGAGAAAATCCAAAACGCACTCTACTCTGTCGAGAATTGGTGTGAGGACTGGCGCATCAAAATCAACGCACAGAAAAGTGTCTCGGTTCTATTCCGCAATCACAAGGTCAGAACACATTTTGACACATACCTCGAAATCTTCAACGACGAAATTCAAAATCAACCTCATACCAAGTATCTAGGAGTACACCTAGACAGTAGGCTCAACTTCAAAGAGCACATAGAGCAAACCATCGCTAAAGCTACAGGTGCTTCTATCAGTCTAGGGCCCATAATCGGGAGGAACTCAAAAATGTCTTTAAGGAATAAAGTCCTTCTTTATAAGTCCATGATTAGACCTGTTCTTATGTATGCTTCCCCAGTCTGGGCAACAGCAAAGAAATGCCAACGCAAAAAGCTCCAAACATTCCAGAACAAAACGCTGAGAAACATTACCAACGCCCCTTGGTATGTAAGGAATACGATCCTACACAAGGACTTAGGCATCGAGCCCATTGACTCCGCCATCCTGTCGGCCTCCCACAATTATTTCAAGGCTATGGAAGCCACCGAGCATGAAAATATTGGCCAGATTGTCCATTATGATCATCTCATTGAACAGGATTTCAAACGCCCAAGAACAATCCATCACGACCCGACGTGGTAGTGGTCGGATTGGAAGGCTTGGTCCTCGTCCCCCCCCCCCCCTTTTTGTTTATACCGGTCAGCTGACCACCTTTTGAAACCTGACTTGTTTCGCCCCTTCTAGGGATAATTCGATGTGTAGTAAAGACGCTCCGCGTCGAGGCTACAAAGTGTTATTTTCGATCTCCGATCTCCGAAGATTGCAGAATAGAAACGTGTATAAAAAAACATATTTAATCTAACGACATTTGTTGTTGTTGTTGGAATTAAAATATCAGAATACTCCAAAATCATTTTTTAAAAAAAGGAAGCAGGTAATATTACCTCCCTAGGCTTGGCGCTAAATTTGGCAATTTCTGCTAAATTGTGATTATCAGCCAACACTTATGTTTTTTTGCCTTTGAATGAGTGCTTACTTGCATTTTTAAGTTCGTAATTTTCATTTAGGGTTGGAAGTGTACCTACTAACCCCATTTTAAGTAGGTTATTCTATTAAAAAATCTTTTTATAGAAATCAACACACCCCAATTTATTAACTTTTTTGAGCATTTGGTTATTTTTTAGAAATGTGCTGAGTCTCCGGTGTTGACTTGTCACTTAACCAAGATTTTAAGTTACTAGATCATTTGTCAGAAACCCATGTGTAGTATGTAAAACATATTATCTCTCTCTCTCTCAAATTATGGCTATGAGGCTAAAATTTCATTGTTTTATACTTTTTGGGCTCTATTTAATAATGTAATTAAAAGGGAAACGTCAAAAAAAAAAACGCGTTAGTTTTATAGTGACTTAATTTCTTAAAAATTTGGAATTAATGCTTAAATTTATTTAAATATATGACACATAAAAAATTACTTTTTTGTTCATTAAATAAATACCACTTTTAAATAAGAGTATTTATATTTATAAAAAAGTATTAACCTAAGTGCTTTTTGAAAAGCGCAAAATATGCAATTTTAAAAGATAACGACATATGCTGTCGGTAGGATCACAGACAATCAACGTAAACAGGCATTCCAATCGGAACTTTTTTTTTCAGAGAATGACGTCACCAGCCACCCAGCGACTAAACTTCGAACCAATAATCGCGCCACCAAGTGACTAAACTTCGAACCAACCAATGATCGCGCCACCAAGTGACTAAACTTCGAACCAACCAATGATCGCGCTACCAAGTGATTAAAGTTAGAACTAATTACCACGTGACTGGTTGAAAACTGCGTGCGACTCCAAGCCGCGCGCGCATCTTGTACTAATTATGCTCAAACTTGGATAAATTAATGCGCGCTACTTTTGAAAAGTAAAGTATTGCGCATTGCGGAGAAGAAAATTGCGACTCGAGAGAGGCCTGGAGTGGAGACAAATGTTTTTGTTGTGTTCTTTTCTCACCAAAACACATTTTTTCATGTATTTTACGAAACTGTTTTACGTTCATAAGGATACTGATAGTTAAGTGTTTTTGAAGGTAAGGTAAGATAGGTAAGTGTTTAATTTATTCAAATATTCTTGTTTTCTTGATCAGAGCTAAATGCTCGATCACTTAAGAATGGTTGGTTATTTTTGTATTGAAAAGTTTCGATATATGTGGCTTAACACACTTAAAACATCTGTGATTTTTTTTTTTTTTTGGTCTTCGGTCATTAATTTTTTATTTAAAGTAATTAAATGTTATTAGACTAACTTAGTTACATTTTTCTTTCGCGCACCTTTATTAAATAACATAGATATATATATAGAGTTATAATATTATTGCTGTTAGTTTTTAAAACTATGTTTTAAACAAATGACCTAACTGCCGACCTAGAAACGGACCGTGCAGCTTAAAATGTTAGTCGAATGTCCCGGTGTAGAGAGAGTGCATGTTAAATATGAAATGGTTGTGTTGGGTGCCTACTCAGGTGCTCCCTAATGATCTCTTCTAAATAACTATATGAATGGACCAGTTACCACCAGATTTGTAGAAATTTCTACACCTAAAATAATAAATTTTTCAGGCAGGATATATTTAGTTTCCAAAAATAATTTGGCACTTCCCTCTTCAAAATTCATTAAATTGTTCAATTTTTAATTTATGTCATATGCTAGGTATTTTAAGTACCTAATTATTATTATTTAAAAAAAAAACTAATTTAATAGTTAGAGCTGATATTTTCATACAATATAGGCACTTTTTGATTCAAAACTTACTATTTCATTCCACTAAAAATTAATTTGAAATCTTGGCTAGTAAAATTTAAGGTCTAACAATATATTGTAAATTAATCGCTTCGTTTAATGAGTATTTTAAAATTTTTGCGGATTTTTAGTCATAATTTTGATGTGATGTATTAGATTAGAAAAGCTTTTTATACATAGGATGAAGAAATAGATGGGCTTATTTGTGTGAAAACTCATTCCATAACCTGTATCTCTAAGGGGCCAAATAACACCAGATTTGTTGGAACACCTACTCAAGTACACCAACTTGGCCATTACAATTATTCCTTGAATTGTACAAAATTACTTGCATGCCTCTCTTCTTATCTATAAATTTATTTTTAAATACTATATTGCTCTGAGTAAAAAATGCAACATACAGTGTGGGTACCTACTAATAAAATTTTGCTTTATATTACTAAGAGCTTAATATAAAAATACTTAACAGATATATTGGTTTTATGATGATGTTCTAGAATTGAGATGTTGTTAACAAATGTTTCTTTAGTTGACTTTTTTGGATAGGTAGTTATTTTTTATTGGCTTATTATTTTTTGTAAATATATCTCCTTTATTTTATTAAAAAAATATTTTGCATTTATTTTCTTACATTGTGTGTTTGTGATTATAAAGGGTAGTTATTTTTTATTGGGTTATTATTTTTTGTAAATATATGTCCTTTATTTTATTAAAAAAAAACTTTGGCATTTATTTTCTTACATTGTGTGTTTGTGATTACAAAAGTCCAGCACTACATAAACTAATGATTAAACAATGTTTTGATGAATTTATGAGAAATTATGAATTATTTTCCTTTAAGAACTTGTAGGCTGTAAATTATTATTATATTTTATAAATTAATATTTATATTTTCCCCCTTAATCATTGGATTATTTAGAAAAATTGAGTTATTTTTTTGCTCTAGAAGCAAACTCTGATTATAATTTTTTTTCCTCAAATAAATTAAACACTTTATTTGTAATAACATTATTTCTAGCTTCTTGTATGTTCTGATATCATACAAACTATAATTGGCTGTGTTATAAAATAATAAGCAAAGGAATTGATGTTTTTGTATCAAGGAAAAGCCATTAATAGAAAAGCTATATTTACCATTTCAAAACTTGTAAACACCTAATTAAAAACTTGTAAATATTTAATTGTCTTTCAAACTTGATAATTAATTGTAAATTTATCTACATACTTATTATTTTAACATGCAGTCTCATTATTACTAATTCCTTTCTTCTGAAAAACATATAATATTATTTGAAAAAGTTAAATTGATATGCCAAATATATATACGCCTGAAGTTAATTTATATGTATAATTTGGTTATACAAAAAATCCTTTTACAAATGTAAGTTTTGGAATTGTAAATTAAAGGTTTAAAATTCTTTTTCAATGTTTTGTGGTAATTTCTGTTTGCATATTTACTTAGATTTTTATTAAGTTTTTAATTTTTTTAATCATATATAAAAACATAACAATAGTTATCATGTTCAGTAAATATAAAAATAATCTATTCACTGTTTAAATTAAATAACCAGGGGGTTTCACGTGGGAACTAGCAACACCTCTGCTTCACGTGGGAACTAGCAACAGCTCTGCAATTTTGTTTTCATTTTTCTCGAATTACTTTTGCATTCTATTTGCCAAATCGAATTTTCTAAGAATATTATAGTTGTTAAAATTAAAACTTCTTTCGATGCAAGTTTTCCTTGATAAATGATTAAAACAATCAACAGCACAGCAATATGTTGTAATTTAAAAAAAAAAACTAAATTAACTTTTTCTAAGAAAACACAATTTCGAATAAAAATTCGAGAAATTAAATAATTCGGGTAATTCGAGAAAAAAGAAAACTAGACCGCGGAGCTGTTGCCAGAACCCCGTGAAATAAGCCCAATAATAATGTAATGATTTCCGGGTGTCTATTTCTAGCCTCCCTTTGGAGCTTTAACACAGTCAATAACGCATCGTAGTTTAGAACTCTGGTCAAGTGCCGCAGACCGTTAAGAAAAGCGAAAATTACATGGTTTACGAAACCTTTATAGCTGTGTTAAAATCCGTTTTGGTGGTTAAAAGTAGGCAGTTAAAAACGTTCCAATAAACCAGGCAAAAAAGTAAAAAATTTCATCGCTGACTAGGGTTTTAAATTATGAGGCGCTATTAGCTACGTTAAAGCTCCTAAATAGAGCTAAAAATAGGCAGCTAATTTGTAGTGCTCCTAGTGACTAAACTTGTTACTACGCTCAGGGGGCGGAGGCTTTTCGCCCTATTCACCTACGTAAATGCGCAGTCTGTTTAGATTCTTGTCTGTGGGTAGGATTATTAACAGAGAACGTTACTGTGAGACAGTTTCTGGCTGGTAGCGGCAGCATTGTAACGAAATTTCTATCTAATTGCTAACGATATATTGACTAAAATCTAAAGAACAGTGGAGGTATCCGACGATTTTGGGCATTCATTTTTTTAAACCTTGAATGTGTATGTTGTTGTTGTTTCTAATCCTCTACTCGTCTGACAATGCACTGCTTGCTCAGGCGTCACCTGAGCACATCCTGCAGTGAATTGGACTTGATAAGAAGGACTTCACATCAGACCCTTTGGCTGTCATTGACTTATCTGTCAACAACCTTTTGGAGCTCGTCTGACTACTGAGGATTAGAAACAACAACAGACTTTGTCGTGACGTTCATTTTGAATTTATTTGCCCTAAAAAATGTATGGTATAGTGTGGTACATATACATTCCAGCTTGTGTGCTTCTTCAGAAAACCGCTTATAAGCTTTCGTCAAGTGGGACCGACACTGAAACAGTTTTTACAAGCAGAAGAAATACACAAAGAAAGGACAACACAAACACATAGACAAATAACAACATTTATTAACGGTCAAAAAGATCCATGCCAGACCGGGATTCGAACCCGACACCAACAACTCCAAAGGCTAGCATCCTAATGATTGCGCCACCGGGGCGGCCTAAAAAATGTATATTTATTTCAATATCTTATGTTAATTTGTGCATTTTATTGACTGAATTTCTTAAATCTTTTAACCTGAACTTCACAATAATGAGGGTATAAGAGAGAATAATAAAAGCTTAAGCTTAAGAAAACAAAATATAAAACAAATGAATACCATTTTGTCAACCAACCAACCATTTAAAAATATATTATGCCTAAAAAATTACTTTTTTGTTGTACATTCAATAAATACCACTTTCTAATAAAAGTATTTGTCTTTATAAAAAAATATTTGAATTGAGAAATATGTGTCACATAAAAACCTTTTTATTTAAACTTCTCGTCGAATGTTCCATTACGATCTTCTTTGAAAAGATTTTAGTTTGAAATCCCTATTGTATTCGAAAGTACTTTGAATTTTGCTGATGTTGAAAACTTAAGGATTTTTAGTAACTTTTCCTTTCAAATAGGCCTCAATTCTATGATGAATGGATGGAAACAGAAATGACGCCTGAAAATAAATATTTTCCTGATCCTCGATTGGTAAATTAATGTCACTTGGGAACAGAACACCAATTAAAGAAAATGCAGGAATGAAAGCTGAACCCGTTCGTTATTAACTTGTGCAAGATATATAATTTTTTGTGTGAAATTATTTTCAATAGATGGCAATTTACTGTCACAAAGTATTAGTTTTTTCTTCCTTAAAATTAGTATTAACTAATTACAAGAGCTACATGCAACTTTTCAGAATCTGCTCATTACGAGTATCTGCTTGTATTTACTACGAAATCGAAGACATCTTTATCCGAAACCATCAGCGCGTTCATCCATTGTAAGCATCTTCCGTTTCTTCAAGGTGTTGCTGATGCGATTACGAATTGCTTCCTCTGTATTAAAGAAACAAAGGGAACAGCTTGGAACTACTAAAAGAGGATTCTTATCCATTGTGTATTATGAACATAGATTGAAGAAGAAGAGGGTGATGCTGCGGGATAAAAAAAACCAGCGCAGATACTTCCACCAAGTGAAGCCATCTATCGCTTTTCAGTAAGCCCAAACAAACGCTATCGGCTCTTTATTTGGCGCTATATTCCTAGTGGAGTTTGTATGGGCTTACAGTATCGACTTGGCGATTTTAGACTCTCTATAAAACTTAAAATTGCAACCAATTTTCTATCTAAAGGCATTTACTAAAATCTTGGGTGCAGTTAGATCTCGCGATAGAGCCTGCAACTGCGCAATCAATCATTTTTTTGATATTTAAATGAACGCTTATTAATGAATAAAATGTTGCGTTTTACACAAAGAGTTCTATAGTAGGGTAGAGACTGAACCTGCCAACAGCGCCATTTACCAACACGGAGACAATATAGGGTGGCATATGGTGCCCGATGGCCGAGTGGTTCGGATAGCAGGCCGTAACGCTAGCCGTACGCACTGTAATGGTAGCGGGCTCGATTTCCGCCTTTGCCCTGAGTGTACTTCCTTTCTCAGTATCAAAATCATAAATTAACTAGCACTTTTGCCACTCTATTCGGGATCCGTAGTGAGCCTTGGCTGCCGATGGCAGCTCAGTACAAATCGTTCCTCTAACCCTACTGTAGAAATATTTGGTTTTCCATTGAACTAACGTTGAGTGGTTTGTCTGGGCTTACTTAGGTTGCTTGGCGACTTTCTGACGGCTTCACTTTATTTAGCGCCAAGCATCTCCATCGCCTTCTTAACTCTGTGATTTTGAATGCGAAGGTCGGATGAGATTTAATTGAATTTCTGCAGTTGATGACATAATGGCAATGTGCATCGTATGGTGTGAGGGGAAAGACGCTGAGGTATGTAACGTTATTTTATTCTGAGTAATAAATAAGTTTAAATCATGCATATGAAAATCTGATTGACCATTGTGCACTGAATTAAGATTTAATTTTAATTATTTGCCGTTGTCTGTTTTTAAAGCACTATGTACAATTAATAATGATAAATAACGGTTAAAAATAGTTGGTACATAAAATGCTTGTTATGACAAATTTATTTTCGTTTTTTCACTTTAATATTTATAGTAATAACTTAGATATATAGACCAAAACGAAATTTTCTTGAATAAATTCGATGAATCATGACAGGATTTACCATTTTTGTCTTTACTTTTTTTAAAGTGCTTACTGCATAACAAAATCCCCACTAACGCATATTTTCCCCTAAAAGAACAATGAAAATTAAATGGTATTTATAAGCCCACAACTAATTTGGCTCAGGTAACTGAAGTTAAAATTATCAATGTGCAATATTCTAATAAATACAATAATTAAGCAAAAGTATCTGCAACATGTATATATATTAAAAAAATTTCCTTATAATACGTTATAAACTAAAACTTACTTTTTTAACTACCAGTAATTTAACTAAAATTTGTTTTTTTTTATGAAAAAAAATAATTTTCATGTGTGATTTTTTCTTGACTTTTCATATAATTTGAAAGAAGAGTCTAAAGTTTATGTAGACTCGACTAAGCGAAATTATAAAATCGGCTCTGCTAATGATAAAGCATATTTTTATTCTTTGAGTAAGGGAGGTAAAGGAATACAGTTCTTAAGTGATTAAAATATTTTTTAAAAAAAAAAGAATGTGTAAACGATGACTAACATGTTTTTGAAAAAAATAAACAGTCGTACAGCTTGATAAGTAACGTTCATATCATAAGTGAATAATTAGTATCATGTGTCGCCGACCTGGGCTCGTTTGAGAGTCGAATATCTGCGGCTATTCACCCCTTTATTTGATGGTAGATTTTTGATCAAGCTTGCTGGGAAGATAATAGTTACACGGCATGGACTGCTACTAACATTAGCACCTTACCCATTGTCATACTGCCGTGGACAGATAAACTGCAGTAATTGCTAGACATTTATTTCAAAGATATTAGATCTAACGCGTTTCTGAATTCCGACGAATTCCAATAAAACATTGAAAATCGAAGTTAGGTGATTATTAACTCTTTGAAGTGTTTTACTGGTAGTTGGAACCATACTCCGCCCGGGCCTTCGACTCCACAAATATGACGATCGCGTATGTTTCAGAGTACTTCAGACATCACAGATTTTTACAGGTATTTTCCTCCAGCACCATTTAACTTAAAACCCTGCATGTTGTTTAATCTACTTCTTTTCGTTAAACATGTATTCCCTGGAAAATAGGAGAACAAGGGGTGATTTAATTCAGTTGTTCAAGTTTATTAAACAGGGAGACATGGATTGCTTAGGATCTACCTTAAATAGCCGGACATGGGGGCCGGATATAGCCGGCCGGACCAGAGGGCATGGTCAGAAATTGAATAAATCGGATGTTAGAAAACATTATTTTTATAATAGAGTCTTCAATGAGTGGAATGATTTACCAGAATATGGTGTGTATTCGAAGAGAGTGGAAGATTTTAAGAAGAATCTCGATAACTATTGGAAACTGGTAAGGAATTAGATATATTTTGGACCAACCTTGCTTTGCCTCTGGCCTGTTGTTGGTCGGCAATTTTTGTATTTGTACTTATCAATTGATTTTATAGTTAAGATTTGGGGAATCTTGTAACATAACCACAACATATACGTCTATGGTGTGGCTGAACAGGGGCAGAACCGTTTCGGGGAAAGGCTTGTAGATTATCTACCTCGGACACGCCGCGTTCAATTTCGCCCTTAAAAAATTTGCTTTCGGTGCACACTCTGGTGTCGGCTATTGCCAGTTGACTGGGGCTTCAAACTATGGCGCACTTCGCCAATATTGAGCTCTAGTGTGATGATAATTCAACCTCCAATCCCAAATACTCTAGTTCAATTAAAATAATAATACATACGTTTTCATTTCAGTAACACTTATCAAAAGGCAGTTCCACACAAATGGCGTTTTTGCGCAATCTTCTTCTGGTGTGCTGCCTGTCTGTGGCCAGATCCGCTCCAGTCCCTCTAGAAATGATTGACATGACGCATCCCTTCGACAACTCAACCCTGGGGTGGCCTACTCAGAAAAAGTTCCAGATTGTCGTGAAGGAGAACGGCACTCAACGAGAGGGCCAATGGTAAGTGTTCAAAGGGATGCATCTATGTATCTGTTCACAAAAAAACGAAGCTTCAAGGTTACACCCTTCCCATCCGCAGTTTGGTTCTGAATAAGCATCTGAAGTAGAGCCGCTTGCTATTAGCTGTACTTACCTAAATAGCGTCATAACAAACGAAAAAAAAATCAGATATCGTTTCAATGAACCATATTATTCCCTTCTTTAAAGAAAACAAGATTCCCCTAGGAAACTTTGAGTTGAGTAAATTTTTAACCCTTTTGTTAGTGCCAATTTTTTACGCTTCCAAGTGCTACTTTCTTAAAATGCTATGCTCTAAAAGCGCTAAATATTTTTGTATTCCAAAAGGAATCATTCGCCAGTTCATCAAAAATAACAGCCGCCGAACCATTGTGGGAATTAGTAGATGTCTAAATTGAGTGATTCTAACCCGAATCGAACAAGGCAGCCTCTTTGTAAGTGAATAATTGAGTCTAAGTTAAATGACTCCTGTATGGAAGAATGTGTTTAGATCTTTTGGGAAATTATTTGTAGGTGATAGCAAAAGTAGTAACTGGCTAAGTATATACTAGCCAAGATGTCTTTCTAAAGTTTCCTCTTGAAAGTGGGCGAGAGTGCAGATATTTACTATCTCTGTGGATATAACTGGCATATTCAATTTCGATGTGAGACATGGTCACCTAGCAGCTCAAAGTTACAATTCTCCCATAGGCATGATGCTAAAGAACACATCATTTTTTAAATAAAAAAATGTATGTGTCGGTTTTTATTTACTTTTAGGATTAGCAACAGGTCAGCATGTATTATATAAAAATTCTATCTCTACTGCCACTGAAAAGAGCGCCATCTATTGGCCTTTGCGCTACGAGTAATAGCTCACATTATACTGGCATACAAAGCAGCGATATCTATAATCCCTTGTACAAAGAATAATAGCTTACATTTAACCCCGCGTTATAACAGCGCCATCTACAGGCCTTCTGAAATTGCGAAATCCTTATTCCCTTGCAGGTTACAGTCCGAGGAGTACGCTGGCGGTACTCACATGGGCACCCATTTAGATGCTCCGTGCCACTTTAGCAGACGGGGTTGGTGTGTGGACGATGTCCCCCTCTCCCGCCTCGTCGCACCAGCCGCTGTCGTCGACGTCACGAGGAGGTCACGCGACGACGCTGACTACCTCGTCAGAGTGCGGGATCTGGAGGGATGGGAGAGGGAGACAGACGAGAGCCTCAACGGAACCATTGTGCTCATACGATCCGGGTAATTAATAATTTAGGAGCTTAGTGGAAAAGCGTTCTAAGTGCCATTTTTGATGAAATCAATTTTTGTGCCAAAGAACGTAATATTCTCTGCTCTGTAAAACTAACAAGTTTACCTTTTTCATAAACTTTAAGTTACTTAAACTTTACAGTAAGTAACTTTTAGTTATTAAAGTAAACTTAAAGCGTTTTTTTATACATAATTTTATGTTCAATATTATGGAGTATGTATTTTTAGTACCCAAACAAAAAAAAATGAAGTTTTCTCAAAACATTCACCCTGGAGATAAAAAACTTGAGTTGCTTTTTTTTTTATTTGGGAATAACTTTATGGACAGTAATGCTGTATATTGCTCTGGAATGAATGCTTTAATCCAGAATATGTGTTTTACGAGATGCAAGTTAGAATTTTCCGAATTTGTCTGTTATCAGTGCAGTAATGGGTCTTATTATCAGTGCGGCTATGGCAAAACCAAACATATTAAACAGTCGAGAAAAAAACAACAACGAATCTATTCGTCAAACGCCCATTTTTGACTACCTGGTTGTCTGATAATATTGGAAAAAAGTACCACTTTTTATGTACAACTATTTTATATATATAAATTAATTTATTGTACGTTGTATTCCTTCGGCCTAATCAACTTCTTGTCATTTACGCGGCGGTAGGCAACTAAGGTTGCCGCTAGTATTATAGCAAAATAAGTTGATATCTGAAAAAAGCTAAGGAGCATTCAAGGTTTATGTCTAGTTTTAAATATGCTTTCTTAAGGGGTCATAGTAGTCTTTAAAATGTGCAAAGAAAGTAATACAAGGCATAGTTTGATCTTTTTTTAACTACTCAATATATAAGTATAATTTTTTTATATGTAATTCTATAAGATTTATTTATTATAAAACAAATTTTAAAATTTATGAAACTTTAGCCAAAACTGAAATAAATGATAACAAACATAAAACTATTTGAACACTTTGGGATTAGGCTTGCGCGCCAAATTTTGAAGTCAAAATTGAAGATATGACCAAGAAAATGACTTTATATTGTACAAAGACTTATTACCTAAATTCTCATCTCAACTTTTATTAGAAATTATTTTAAGAACTTTTTTCTAAAAAAATTAATAAACATTTTGAAATTTTGATTTGAAATTTTTTAACAAATAATTTCTAATAAAAATTGAGCTGAGAATTTAGGAATAAGTCTGTGTTTGTACATATTTGTACAATATGAAGTCATTTTCTTGGTCATTTATTCAATTTTGCTCTCAAAATTTAGCGCTCAAGCCTAATATCAATGTTTTCAAATTCTGTAAATAGTTTTATGTTTGTTATTGTTTATTTTAGTTTTGACTAAAGTTCCATAAATTGTTTTATAATAAATATATCTTATAGAATTACATATGAAAAAATTATACTTATATATTGAGTAGTTCAAAAATTACATAAAAGATCAAACTATGCTTTGTAGTACCTTCTTTTTGCACATTTTTAAGACTCCTATGACCCCTTAAATTTTATATGTCTCCACTAAACCAATTGTCTCTCTTAAAATAACCCCGGTAGAGATGTTAATAATTCGGTAGACTGCCGATCATTCAAGTTTCCCTGCATGCACCACTTCCTTGATTGCATTAAGGAAGCGTCTATTACGACATATATGTTGCTGCTATGTTACAAGATTCCCCGAATCTAACTATAAAATCAATTGATAAGTAGATTAAACAACAGACAGATTTTTAAATAAAATGTTTGCAATCGAGCTAAACTTTGGCCACTGGTGACTGATCTCGTACTTTTGTGGTCAAGTAGTTAGGGTTTTGGTTTTCGTGGCGGTTCTAGAAGGATGGCTAATAGCATAACACCACTAATTATTTTCATTATTTCGAAAAATTAATGATCCAAAAGTAGATTGCACATTAAGGCAGTAATTGCATACGTTTCCTACAATTAAAGAATTAGCCCATCCAATGTTATATATGAAGGGGGAAGGCGGAGAGTATAGTGGTATGGCGCAAGTTTGCTAAAGGCAATCCAAAGAAAATAGCCAACAATATGTAATTTGAACAAATTTCAAAATTCGAATGATTTTCAAAGTCTGAACCGAGTTTCTAAGTCCAAAACTCCAACCATGAAGATAGTTGGGTGTCGGCTTGTTACTTGACTGTGGTTCTAAATTACGGCGCCCGATGTAAATAAATCGTGTGTTCAGCTCTAGTGCGACGATAATTCAACCTAGCCAAAACTAACCATGGCGTTTGAATAATACGGAGAGGTAATCGGGAGAGAAATAATGCAAAAACTTGGTTGTCATCATGTTTGCGGTGATCGCTTCTGTAATGCACAAAAACAAACTACATGGCAAATGATTTGGCTCTTTGTTACATTGAATGAAATTAATAAAACATGCATGAACTTTTCGCTAGAAGGGAAATATTAAAACCTTGCGTTTGATGTGTACTTCAGCGTATAATTGACATTATTACAATTTCAAAGAGCAATTCATAAAAAATAAAGTTATACACTTTGCGCCAATCATTTCTTAAGACGTACGTGCATCGTTTCGTTTGGTGGATAAAACAGATTTGGCGTCTTTAAGCTGGCCTCACCACTTTTACACATTACACGCCTCCATCATATTTTTCCTTCCATGACTGAAGTAAACTTTTTTCTTCGACGGGGCGGCTGCTTTATTGTTATCTTAGCTTTTAACAGTCTCGGCATATTCCCCGGAAATGGGAGCCATTTTTCGTGGCACCATCTAGACGACTCTCGCTCAAACAGACTAGTCTTCTACGTTTTGATAAATGCAAGATATTAACTAATATTTCTCCCGCTAGATGGGGCCGCAGATGGCCTGACAAGGAAGCCTTCACCGGCACAGCAGGCAACAGATCATCACAACTTCACTTCCCGGGGCTCTCAAACGAGGCAGCACAGTGGCTGGGGGACAAGCGAGACATCTTTGGGCTAGGCACAGAGACCCTTTCTCTGGACGGTGGCCAGTCGAGGGACATGTCGGCCCACAGGACCCTTCTGGCCAAGAACGTGTTTGGTCTTTAAAATGTGGCCAACATGGAGGACATTCCGATATACGGGGCCACACTGCATGTGTTTCCCATGAAAATTGGTCGAGCGAGTGGGGCTCCAGTGAGGATCGTGGCGACTTACCCAAATATGAAATATGCGAAGAAGGAAGAGGAATTCGGCACTGAGGGAACGTTGAGGGAAATCATCATATTCAATAAATAGAATTCTACTTTAAATTAATCTTGCGTATGATAAAATTTTGACCGAAAGCCCTAACGTTTCTTTAGCCCTTTAAGACCCCGCCAGATGGCTCTGATTTAATTTATGAGTCTAAATTTTAAGTTTTACCGAAAAAGTTTCTTTAAACAGCATCAATGCCAGCAACTGCTTCACAACCACATAATTTTTAATACAAATATAGAAAGGTTCATGTCAGCTGCTTATCGGTAGCGACATTTTTTTAGAAAGCTTAAACATTCTCTTTTTTACCAGCATGATCGTGATAGCTCGGTCTTAAAGAGATAGCGGATTTGAAACTATACAATAACAACAATATTTTTAAATAAACAATAGAGATTGATGGACGAAAATTCGCTAAGTTGAAACTGTATAACAGCATATTATCGATTGCTGTATACAGACCTGCTCTAGTGTGACGTCAATTTTTCCAACAATCCTGCTAAGTTTCCAGATCTAACAATGTTCTTGTTTCCGGACGTCAAAAGAAAGTTTAATCACCCTTCAAAAAAGATCGATAATTGGTACTTATGTGATACGGAAATTCAGAAAGTTGTTAAAAAATGTATGTTATTGTCGAGGTTGCCGGAGAGTTGGCAGGACTAAAACCATTGCCTGCTCTAGGAAAACCCGGACTATAGGCACTAACCTATTTTGGGGGCCCCTATACGGAAAATGTTTCGTATGATTTCTAAAATGATGGTGCAATATTGACCTGTGTATCAAATTTTTCTACGGTTTTATTGGCTGCCTTATAAATATCGATAAAAAATTCCCGATAGGACAATTTCTCATTCATAACCAAGAAAAAAAAAACAAAGTGAAGTATCATACTTTTTTTTAGTTTTCTGATATTTTGGGGATTTATGGATGGCATTTACTACAATAGAAACTGAAATTTAGGGGACCCTAAAATTTGGGCGCCCTAGGCCCGGGCCTAACAGGCCTTATGGAAGAGCAGGCCCTGACTCTAACCCTTTCTGTCCGAGCTATTATGATCGTGCGGGTATAAAAGAAGAAGAAAATTTTTCTTAGACCGCCTGTTTTGTCTTCATGCAAATTAGTTAAGTCATTGTTTCAACTATAGTCAAGATCTAACTTGTATTTGAAGAATGAAAGAGGTTATATACTATATGTCGACTTGCTCTTCAAGAGGAGACAAACTTGAATTGTGGAAGACCCAGATATGGACTTAGATTTGATTCTTATCTATTCTTCACACACAAACATCGGCAACACCTGCCGAGTTTTTAAAATTGACTGGACTCCCATATCATTCTGAGAATAAAATT
The DNA here is from genome assembly GCA_023701765.1 of Hylyphantes graminicola. Classification (NCBI taxonomy): domain Eukaryota; kingdom Metazoa; phylum Arthropoda; class Arachnida; order Araneae; family Linyphiidae; genus Hylyphantes; species Hylyphantes graminicola. The sequence goes on from CM043112.1 coordinate 59,647,246, forward strand.
GTTCATAATTGTATAACAAAATTTAATAATACAGAATAGTGGTATTACTTAAAAGCACAAAAAATCGTTTTTTCACTTATGACCCTGGCGAAACTTGATTTTCTTATCAACTGTGGACAATATTAGACCTCGCCATCTTGAAGGTAAAGTTCGAAGGACAACAAGTTCTGCACCTTCTGTGATAACTTCATTATTAATAATTAATATTTTGTCATAAATGAAAAGCTTAGTGGAAATAACTTTTAATGTCATTATGGCCGACACCTGAGAAGGCACCCAACGCAACCTTTGAAGGCGACATTACGCAGCGTTACACGTAAACTAATGTTGAGTGGGTAGTTTGTGTTTGGGCCTACTAGGGTTGATTGGCGACTTTCTGAAGGCTTCACTTAGCTTGGCGCCTAGCATCTCCATCGTCTTCTTAACTCTGTGATTTTGTATGCGAATGTCGTATGAGATTTAATTGAATTTCTGCAGTTGATGACAAAATGGCAATGTTCATCGCATGGTATCAAGGTGAAAAACACTGATGTATGTATTGTTATTTTATTCTAGGTAATAAATAAGTTTGAAATCATGCGGCATATAATAATCTAATTAACTATGGTGCATTGAATAAGATTTTATTTTAATTATTTGCCGTTGTCCATTTTAAAGCTTATCTGTGCAATTAATAATAATATATATTACGGTTAGAAAATAGTTTGAACGTAAAATGCATTTTATGATAATTTCTTTTCGTTTTTCCTCCTTCCTATATATATAAATTTTTATGAAGAATTTACTTTGCCATTGTAGATATTAATGTGCTGAAACTGTGCAATTCGCTCGAAAAGTTCCACCTTGGCCTCATATTCTCCAAATGAACAATGAAAAGTCAAACAAAAGTGATACTTACAAAGACTGACAATAGGTAAAGGGTTACATTTTGTGCGGAATGAAATGCATTAGTGAACTAAATTTTATAATTATGAATTGTAATCTAAATCGTGAATAAAAAATGAGTGTATTTGTGTAAATTTCATAATAACGCATAAATCTTTTATCAATTTTTAGAAACTTGACCACAAGGTGGGATTCGATTTCCATTGTGTTTTTATACAAGTTGCAGAACTTAACACGCTTCATTTGTCGAAAAAATTCAGATTTAGTGCTTAAACAACTGCTAATTCAAGTAAATTTTCCTCCTGAAATACTTTTTTTTTTTCCAATTTTGTGATCCCTATGACCGCAGCACGTTATAATAAATCAATTTTTAACAAGGATTCCTAAGTTCCGACTCAAAGGGTTAAAACTAATGTAACACTTCCGACTTTACAAAAAGTATTATAAATGACATTGCATTGACATTTTAAAGCCTAGGTAAGACAATTCTTTAAAATTCTGCCTAATTGCTTTAAAATTTGATGCTTGCGGATGATGAATTTGATGTTTCATTTCACATACTAGAGCGTAGCTCAAAGATTTTTTTAGTTTGCAAATTTAAAGATTCCGCAATGACGGAGTTTGAAACGCACTCTCAATTAACGCTTGTTTTTTTTTTTTTTTTTTTTTTTTTTTTCAGCATAAGATCTACCTTGGGGTACACCTACAGCATAAGAGCAACAATCATAAGATATTTTTTTAGTTTTAACGCTCATATGAATTGGATAAATATAAGCAAATTCCTGATTGATTCAAACATAAAAATAACTGTTCTACGGTGTTTGGGTTGTTGAGTAAGTCTCTAGATATTGCATATGCTAACGCAAACAGAATAATAGCACGCGTTAGCCCAGCCGATGTCCTTGGTGAAACGGTGTGCCTAGAGGGACTGAATTGACGGAGAAAAAAATTTGGGGTTGACGTTGAAATCAAGTTGCGGTGATATGTAAAGCAAAGTAGCTGCAACTATTAAAAAAAATCTGTTTTTGTGTCATAAACTGAAAATTTATTGTTGTTAATACCAGTACTTAAACTAAAATACGTAATTTATGAATTTTCTTTTAAAGGATTTGGCTTCCTTTAGTTCCTGTAACGGCTAGTTACTACATACAAAGTCTTATGTGTATGAGACTCACTTAAAACAATAAACTATTATCGGCCTTGCTAGTGGTGAAGCACACTCTTAGGCTTGACTTAAGGATTATGTATTCAAAGTGATATCAACTTAATTTTGTAAAAGAATATCAAAATATTGTTATTTAACCTGTTTTATATTGCACGCATTTGAATGTAATGTCTAAAACTGCAGTCATATTTTAAATTAGTAATATTTCATTTTTCTCATATGTTGTCGATACGGGTTCATTTAGGAGTCAGGTAGCTGGGGCTATTCATGTCTTCACTTACACCTTCATTCTTTCGGCGTTGAATTTTGAAATATACTATCGGAGATCAAAATAGCAATATGAAGCGTTCTTACTTCTCCATCAAAGATACCCTAAAATGGGAGAGCGTTTATATTTTATAAAACTAACAAAAAGGTCTATGTGTAAAAGTGCTTAAAACCCGTAGGAGAAACCCTACGACAAAACGATAGGCTTGTCTGAGAAAAATCAATGGTGAAATTGAGCAATAAAAGAGAATGAACAATGAACACATATCAAAATACAGTAAACTCCCGATTATCCGCGGAATTGGGTGGGCGCGGCTTCCGCGGATAAGCGAATTCGCGGATAATCCGCAAAAATGAAAAAAAAAGAATATAAACAAAATTTCTTATGGGTTTTATTAAGTAAATTACAGTAATCGTATATAGCATAATGTACAAATTTACTTACTTCAAAATGTCTATTACTGTCATTTCGCCTACGCCATACTGCAGGCACATTTGATTTTTGGAGGATCCGTTTTCCTGCTTTTGAATGAGTTGCAGTTCGTCTTGAATTGTCAATACAATTTTTTTTTAGTTTCTTACGCATTTCGCTAGTATCAAAATCACATAAAGCAATTCAATTAAAATAGCGACAAAAACATGTTTGTGATGTGCACCTGGCTGAACACTAGGTTTCCTAATCATTCTTATTAATATTTTAATGCATTTGTTGCTCTTGTTAAAGTATTCGCCGTTCTTTGAACGTGTTCGTCGTTCTAGAAAGGATTTCGTTGTTCTTGGAATGCTTTCTTAAAAAAAGTTTTGAAACAAATAAAATTCATTTATCCCATTTTTTTAAAAAAATTATATAGTTGAACTGAAAAACGGGAGGGGGGGGGGGAGGGAATAGTGGCCCGCGGATAATCCACCCGCGGATAATCGGGAGTTAACTGTATTCTATATTCTTTAACCCCACCTTTATAGATCCATGATTCTACACAACTGGCGCTGAATCTTCTCCTTCTGGTGTGCAGCCTTTCTGCTGCCAAATGCACTCCTGTATTTTGGTTCGGAGATTTTTTTTATTTCCAATGCACCTGGCGAGAATGAACAGATTTCTTTCTCCTGAGGTGGATACAGAGAATAAGAAAGAATATATATACATGATATTTACAGGTCAGGGCGCGAGCCTGAAAAGCAGCTCTCTAGCCTCCCAATACCGGGAGTAGATGGACTCTTCCTTCAGCGCACGGCATAGGCGGAAGTGATCTGAAGTCAATGCCTGACCACCGGCGCACAGGAAACAAGCAGGGCTGCTTTTACAATCCTCAGCTTGTGGAGGTGTGCATTGAGGCAGTCATGCATAGTTGCTATACGAAAAGCAGCAACAGCTTTGTATCTTTGATAGTCCAGGAGGTTGCGGATAGACGAGTTCCAGATTTTGTCTTTTATTTTTTATTCTAAATTTGAAGTATGCGAGTTCTTTAGAGTTAGGTTGATTTTTGATGCAACTGATCTGTAGCAAACTTCCTCACATTGGTCTGCATGATGGTGCGTCCCTTTTGGCCAAACTGTCTGCTGCCTCGTTTCTAGGAATGCCACAGTGTGAAGGTATCATATTAGTAGGATTATTGTTTTACCCTTTTCCTTTAGGCTCCAAAAAAAGGGATTGGCACTGCTGGATAATAGCAGAATCATTAAGCTTGGCAGCAGTTAGCAATTGCAAGGATTGCTGCTTACGAGGCACAGAAGATAGCCGCTCGTTCAAGTAGAGATTGTCGGGCATTGAGGTTCAGTAAAGTCGTTCTTATTGCTGCAACTTCACCATCAAATTGAAGTTCTTGTGTGACCAAGTGGCAAGTAGTGTGAAAAATATTCTGAATAGATACCGGCTCCCATGTTGCCACAGGCATCCAGTTTCGAGGCGTCTGTACAGACATGCATCCATTCATTGATAGGGAAACGGATATGGATTGTTTCCATACCTGCACCCAATCGTACCTCAGTACAGTCTTTTCCCTTTGAAACAGGTTGAAGGCCGTCCCGGTGGTGCAATCGTTAGGACTCAAGCCTGTGGAGTTGCTGGGGTCCGGTTAGAATCCCAGTCAGGCATGGATGTTTGTGACCGTCAATAAATCTTGTTATTTGTCTATGTGTTATTTCTTTCTTTGTGACTGCAAAAATTCTTTCTGTATCTGTCCCACTTGACGAAAGCTTATTAGCGGTTCTCTGAACAAGCACACAAGCTGGAATATATATGTACCGTACCATAACAGGTTGAAGAAGGTCGAGGCAGTGAGGAATCTGCTGGACTTCCATTGGATCAACGAGAGGCATCAAGGGTTCATCCTGAGGCGGGAAATCTAATCGTAGCATCTCTCGCTCCACGGCCTGCAGGAAGCTCTGTTGAGTCTTTAAATTGCTAGGAGAGGAGCCAGAGATAGACCACTGAATACTATGTGGCATTCTTATTAGTTTTTAGTAAAGTTTCAGGCCGGATTTCTTGATATCATATACAATGTTCATTTCACCCGAATATGCCAGCAAGGCCGGAATAGGATGTGGACTTCTCTGCCCCTGTAACCAGCCGCAGGTTGGAAGATAGAAGACAGGAAAAATTTCTGGGCAACTCACGTATGAAGTTCGACTTGTGTAGCCAATTTGTCACTGTGACTTCATCTGGGAAAAAAGATTACACCTTATGCGGGGAAGAAAAACGAATGCAGTTTTATGGAACTGAAGGGATGTCATTTTATGATTAAGAGGGATCCAACAAATCAGATTAATGACTGTCAGTCTTTTCTGCATCATATGATCAGTTAAATGAGGTGCTATAAAGAAAAAAAGTAAAAGTTAAAGCCTAACTTTCCTTCTACTATGAGTCCGGTTCAACATGACAAAGGACTATTTGCTTAAAAGTCTCCAATGTTTTTTTTTCATAGTCTTAAGTTTTTCCTTTCTCTCTCTCTCTCTCTCTCTCTCTCTCATTAACTTGAAATTATTAAAATTTAGAGTAAGTTAAGTTGATTTGACGCATTTTTTTTAAAGTTTTATTTTACGTACTATATTATGGAGTATGTTTTTTAGTACCCTAACATTAACCCGTCAAAGGGCATCCCCCCCCCCCCCCACTTCAGCACCCTCGAAACATTTACCTTTGAGTTAAAAACTTGTAAGTTTTTTTTTTATTTTGGAATAACTATATGGACTGTAATACAGTATATTTCTATAGAATGTATGTTTTAATCTAATTATGTGTTTTTCGAGCTGCAAGTCAGAAATTTTGAATTTTACACCACCGATGCGTAATTTGCCTGATTATCAGCGGGCTACTAGTAACAACCAAACTACTAGTCTGACATACATAAAGAATGTAATTGACTTTTCTTTATATTGTTTTAGTACTTTAACTTTTGCATTGAATTTTAGGTTGAGAAATCAATACTTTCACTTTTTATCTGTCAACCACCTTTTGGAGCTCTGAATGTGCATATTTCGATTGAATCCATTTTTTCGTAATATGACCTCATTAACAACGGGTGGCAATAAAATTTGCCACTCGAAAAAAAAAATTAAGTTTATTTAACTAAACAAAATATAAGACAATTGAAAACCATTGTGAATATTTTCGAAAAAAAAATTAAGTTTATTTAAGTAAACAAAATATAAGACAATTGAAAAGCATTGTGAATATTTAAAAAAATACATATTATGCCTAAAATTACATTTTTTTGGGCATTCAATAAATACCACTTTTAAATAAAAGTATTTGTCTTTATAAAAATTAATTACTGATATTTTCAATCCTTAATAGTTCCGTTTCCTCTTAAAAGATAACGACATATGTTGTCGTTGGGATTAATGACTGAGAACGTTACTGAACGACAGGTCGTGTATTATATTAGCGGCAGCATTGTAACGAAATTTACGATATAATTCCTAATGAGGTATTGATTCAAAAAATGAAGGATTGTTAAGGTATCCGTAGATGTGGGATACTCATTTTTTAGAAAAATTAAATAAAATTGAGTATTTTGTATGAATCCAATGGTTCATAATATTAACTCATTAAAGATGTTTAGCAAGAATATTAAAACCCTTAAAATTAATGTTTTTATACTAGGTGCGGAAATGCAGGTGGTTAATAGTGTCAAACCTTGGGAATTTTATTAGAAAATACAAAATGGAGACGGGAAAGAAATTACACATAATTCATTTTAAAACGTACTGTTGCTTTAAAATTAAACCGAAGACGTCAAGAAATAAAAGAATATTTTGCAATATAAATGGGTTATTTTCGCGTCGAATACATTAAAAACCCATTTTCTTTAACATACTTTCATAATACGTACTAAGGTAGTTTAAGTTATTATTTTGTGAATAAAATAGTCAATTGTCTGTTTTTGTTACATTGTTATACATGTTTTTAACATTTTGTGTTTTATGTGGTTTAAAGTTGTTTCAACCTCTATTTAGAATATTTTTAAGGTGACTTAGTACCTCAAAATCAATGGAAATATCTATTTTCATCCGTCATCAAATAGCATTTAAACTTTCCAGTATGTTTTTCAAAAGTTTAAAAACAGTTGTATAAATATCTGGGATATAAGCCCTTTTATTTAAACTTATTGTCGAATGTTCTATTACGATTTACTCCTTTGAAATGATTTTAGTTTGATATCATGCTTTTTTTCTTCCAAATATACTTTGATTTTTTGTGTTGTTGAACTCAAGATACTAATTATGTGTTCACATATGGGTCGATATAAATATTAATTTACTATAAATATATATTAATTCATTATAAATAAATATTGATTTATTTCAACAAATATCAATTAATTATTCTATAACTTTATTTAATTTTGGTGCTAAAAGTAATTTAAGTACGAGTTCATTTTAAGGATGTAGTTTTGGGATACATACCATTAACATTTTTTGTTAAATTTTGAATTAATTAAGATTTCTTTTTATACATCCTCCTAGAATATATCCCATACAGTAGCATTATTTAACACCATCTAAATTGGAAATAATTTGTGTAGTCTCTAAATCCATTTAAATGCATAAGTAGAATTTTTGTTCTTTAAATACCACAATTTTTATAAAAGTCTTTGTCTCTAAGTCATCAGAAAATTTCCATGATTAAGGTAGGCGAATACCCAAAATTCTAAAATTTTTACTATTGCTTTAATCTTTTCCAAACTTGGCAGAGTGATTTCAAATACATTGAATAATACTATTTAGGCTTTTGTTTTTATTTAAATATATTTTATTTATTTTAAATGGTGTTTTTCTACTAAAAAAAGAGGTTTACGCCAACAAGTCTACCACATTGAATTTTCATCCTATGAACATTTATTATATGTTAAATTCTTCGTTTTGAACTGATACGAGCAATGACCCTCTAGAGTTCCATACAAATTACAAGAAAAAAAGTTATTAAGAAAAATGTTATAAATTTACCACACAAAAAAAAGGATTTTTTTCGATTAACTTACACTTGGGAATTTTTAAAAAAAACTTGTTGCTTACACCAGATGTTAGAGGTTCATGGCACAGATATATATTGAAATAGCATCTGTGAAAAATTTCAGGTAAATTGATGTAAAACTTTTTATGCTAGAAGTGTTGGCGTAAACCCCTTTTTTTAGTTGAAGAACACCGTTTAAAATAAATCAATTATATTTAAATAAAAAAAATTGCCCCAAAAGCATTGTTCATTATATTTGAAATCACTATGCCAAATTTGGAAAAGATTAAAGTAATAGTAAAAATTTTGGAATTTTGGGTATTCGCCTACCTTAAGTATGATTATATTTAATGTCTTGCGATATATATTTTTCAAAAGTGCGTACTCCAAAGAAGGGAAGGGAAGGAGAAGAGACTTTCTAAAACAGAGATTGTTAAGACATTTTTTTATTAACTGTGACTAATTGCTTTAAAATTTGATGCTTAATTTTTTTTAAATAATAGAAAAAAATCAATAGCTAAAAGATTTTTTTCTGCAAAATTAGAAGTTTAAGAGACAAGTTTGAAACGCACTTTCAATCTCTGTGCTGGACTGGAACTCTTGGTTTTAAGGATAAGATATATTTTGGGGTACACCAGCAGCATAATAGGGACAATCAAAATATATATTTTTTTTGTTTTAACGCTCATATGAATTGGCTAAATATAAACTAAATTCCCGATTGATACAAACATAAAAAAAAAAAACTGTTCTCTGGTTGGGTTGTTAAGTATGTCCCTAGATGTTGCATATACAAACGTAAACAGAATCGTGACAGCAGCACGCGTTCACCAATCTGATGTTCTTGGTTGATCCTAGGGTGGTGATTTTAAAATTTGATTTTAAAATTATTAAAAATATTATAATATACTTGTTTATAGTTGTATAGTTTTTAGTTGTAAATCGGCCTAGAGGGAACTAAATTGCCTCGGGCGTGATAGGGTAGGAGTGGCTTTGTCTGACGAGGTGTATATTAAAGTTTTGAAAGAAGTTTTAAATACTTTTACAGCTAATGCATAACCAGGCGGCTTATGTTGTGTTCAAAAAACACAGGGGGAAAAAAATTGGGCTTGAAATCAAGCTGCAATTAATAAATACGTCATTTAAAGTAAACTATCTGTTTCTTCAATTTATTAAAAAAAATCTTTTTACATGTCACTAACCGAAAATTTATTATTTTTTCACACCAGTGCTTCAAATAAAATATGTTATTTATGTTAAAATAATTCGGAATTGAACAGTTGGACAATCCTTATCACAGCATCGAGTGTTTTTAAATAAGTCTTATGAAAATGAGACCGAGTTATAACTATTGTCAGCTTTACTAATGGTGAGCCATATTCCTAGTCAATGAGTAAGGGATTTTAACTATTCTAAAGAATTAACTCAACTTTGTAACAAAATATAGAACAATAATTGAGCTTGAAATCAAGCTGCAGATTAATAAATACGTTATTTAAAGTAAAGTATCCGTAACTTCAATTTATTAAAAAAAATCATTATACATGTCACTAACCGAAATTTATTATTTTTAATACCAGTACTTCAAATAAAATATGTTGCTTATGAGATTAAATTTGAAGTTGAGCTAGAGCGCATTTTTTTTTCATTTTATAAAATACAAGGGCGGCCGTGCAGCCAAAAATGTCCGACGAATAATACCCCGTGTAGGTGAGGGCACGTAAAATATCCTTCAAAGTCCTAACGCTGCGTACGATGTCGCACATAACGGTTGCGTTGGGCGGCTACTCAGGTGCCGGATCGTCATTTGACTGTGGTTTTAAAATGCGACGCCCGTCGCCAATAGTCCTCGTGTAGCTCTAGTGCGACGATAATTCAAGCCAAACTAAAATACAGCGAAATGCATACAGGCGCACCAAACGCAATATTCATTAAAGTCAATTTTTTTTACAGAAACCATTCGAATTTTTGCTCATACAGGTTTTAATTTTATATTACCAACTTGGGGGTTAGGAAGAAATGATAACTTTCAAGGTTTTTGCAACCATATTAGCAACTTAATATCCTTCTAAGCAACATAATTGTTCTCATGTCAAGAGGTGCAGAACAACGCGAAATAAATTCCTTGTATTTCGTATTTGATTGTTTTAGAAGCTGTAGAATATCGAAAATTAATGTCAGGGATAATTATTTAACTATAATGCCTTGTAAAATGCATAAATTGGGCTAATAACTGTTGTTGTATTTGCGGCAAACTGCAATTTTCTGCACGAAAAAAAAAAGAACATCACTGCAAAAGTTAAGAAAGCTTATCATTTGTATTTTGGTTCAAAGATTTTTTTTTTATTTCCAATGCAGCTCTCGAGAAAGAACACAATTCTTTCGGCAGAGGTGGATTCAGAGAATAAGAAATATAGAATATATATAAATAATATTTACAGGTCAACCTGAAAAGCAGCTCTCTAGCCCCCTAATACCGGGAGTAGATGGACTCTTCCTTCATTGAATTCCCTTTCATTTAGAATCTTTTTTGTGTGTGTGTTTCGTTTGCCTTTGAATGAGTGCTTGCTTGCATTTTTAAGATAGTAATCCTCATTTATTGGTTGGAAGTGTACCCCTCATCCCCTTTTAAGTGGGTTATTCTGTTAAAATAATCTCTTTACAGAAATTAATACACAAAAAGTTCTTATCATTTTTGAACAATTGGTAATTTTTTTTTAAATGTGCTCCGTCTCTGGTGTCGACTTTGTCACTTGACTAAGATTTTAAGTTACTAGTCCCTTCGTCAGTAACCCATGTGTTGCATAGTATTTAAACCTATTATAATGTGATTAAATAGGGGCGGGTCAAAAACGTTAGTGTGATAGTTTTGATTTCAATTCAAAACAAGTGTTTCAAGGTTCTGAAAGGACATCTTTATTCGAACATCCCCATTTTAAAATTTACTACCGATTAGGCATAACGCTATTTTTCGAATGATTTTATATTTATATCGTAATAATTCTTTTGATAATATAAAAGTAAATATTTCAGCTAGGCGTTTAAATGAAATTTATCATATCCCTTTTCCACATAAAGAAATTTTTTTCGAAAACATTTCTCATATTTAGCCCCAAATGCATTCAACAAACTACCTACTGAACTTCAAAGTATCCCTTCTTTAAACAGGTTTTTTTTTAAAAATTATTTAAATTTATTTTGTCAATAGACGATATCGATGTATTTTTTTAATTCCTAAAAGCGAAATGTTTTTTGTTTATATATTTCCTCCGCTGTCCAGAATTTTTGGACATTTGTTAAAAAAAATTAATAATAATAAACCACTTTGTCACATTTTGTTTTTTTCTTTTGTGTATATTTATGTATTTAAATCTAATTTTTGTGTTTTTTTTTTGTTATTAACTAATGTCTTATTTATTATAATTGTTTATTTTGGTCACACATACGGGGTTCTTGTTTACCCCCTTGTGACTAATTTTTCTTTTCTTGTAATGTTTGTTCTAAATTAATAAAGTGTTTTTTTAGTGACTTAATTTCATTAAAATTGGGAAGTAAAGTTTAAATTTATTCAAATATATTATGCGTGAAAAGTTACTTTTTTGTACATTTAATAAATACCACTTTTAAATAAAAGTTGGAATTGTTAAGTCCATTTCAGATTTTCCCACTGGGCTTCTTTATTTGACCATTTCACTAAAAGACGAAGAGTCTACGGAAGTCATTCTGTTTACTTGACCACGACCTACTCAATGTATAAGGCCGAAGAGCTCAGTGACATTACACTATCCGTCCGGTTCGGGTTGTCCGCTGTTCCGACGGAGATTAACGCAAATGATAAAAACCTTAAAAACATAGTCGGACGCGTTTCTCTTTCAGCAAATGTTAAACAAAAATGTAAATAATTTATATAAATTAAAATAAATAAAAGATACTTTACTAAATATTTATTTAATTCCACCTTTTTCATTGTCAAAACTAAAACATAACTTTTTTTTAAATGCAAGCCCTTGACCTGGTATAATATTCTTGAATTAGATAAAACAATGCTACACTTGCATTGTGATAACCAAAATTAAAGGGTTCCCAACCTGTGGTACGCGAGAAAATTTCAGGTAGTACGCGTGAGTCATATGAGCAACATGATGCTATTAATAGCTTCAGAAATACACATGTGAGCAAGTTCATTATTTTAAAGAGAAATCTTTAACTTCTGGGTTTGAGAATTTTTTAAAAAAAAAACATAGTACCCTTTGATCTGCCGGCAAGTTCTGCTATTTTTATGCTATTTGTTACAATTTTTTTTTTGTGTGTGAGAGTGGATTTTCTGAACTCTTACAACAAGTTTCACATATAAAACTATAAAATTATATTTTGTAACATGATTAATTTTTGCTGATTTGTTTCTAATATTTTTTATATTTTTTTTTTGTTCTTAGAACTATAGGTAATAAATAAAACTGTAAATGAATACCATTTTAATTGTCCTTTAGTATAAGCATGTTATTAATAAACAAATATATATCCATTAAATCTGAAATTTTTGCAGGAATTTAACTAAAAAATCCTTCGAACACTTTTAGAAGAGTTAATATTATACGTTTATTAAAATATTTAGGTCTTGTGGTACGCCAAAATTTATCAAAAAGTCAAGTGGTACGCAGGTGCAAAAAGGTTGAAAACCCTGCCCGATACAATGACATGATGACACATGAACAACTTACTCCAACAGCGTTTAAACAGATAAGAAGTACGCATCCAATCACTGGCCATGAAAACAAATGTTTTAGCCGGGACCACACAATAAATTTTACATATGGAAATTCCCTACGCAAGGTGATGGCAGCACTTTAAGCATCACACTGCGATGTTAAATTTAGAAGGACTTTTTTTTGCAGTGTACTAAAAATAAATTCATTCAAAATATTTTTTAATTTTTAAATATTTATTAAAAAACCTTTGCTATAACTAGTCATTAGAAAATTGTTCAGAAAACATTTTGTAAGAAGTTAACTCTGTATTATTCAAATAGCTATAGGTATTATCTTGTGTATGTGTATAGTTTATTTAAAAAAAAAACTCACTGCAAACAATAAAATATATGATTTATTACAATCATGAAGGAGGTAACAATATGAATAATTTTTTAGTAACAGTAATGATAAAATTTATTTTTCTGCCAATGATGTGATAAAAAAAATCATCTTTACTTGAAAGCTATAATATATATATTTTTAAATATTAATATTTTGATTAATACTTTCTTAAGGTTGTTGAAACAAAAGTGATTCTTTGTTTCATAATAGTTTTGCTCGATGGGCCATTTCTTTGATTTTTGGTGTTGTTGAACTCCAGAAACTAATTTTGTCTTTATATAAGGTGTCTAAATAAATATTAATTTATTATAAATACATATTAATTTATTATTCTATTACTATATTTAATATTGATGTTAAAAGTTATTTAAGAACGAGTTTACTTTAAGAAGGTAGTTTCGGTATACATTCCAATAACTTTTTTTGTTACATTTTAGATTAAATAGGCTTTCTTTTTATACTTCCTCCTCGAATATATCCCATACAGTAACATTATTTACCACCATCTAAATTGGAAATAATTTGCTTAGTCTCTAAATATACTTAACTGCATAAGAAAAAGTTTTGTTCTTTAAACAGATACCACAATTTTTATAAAAGTATATTTTATAAAGAAAAAATTATGTTGAGGATTGATATAGAACTATGATGGAACTGTTGATAATAGACTATCGTAAAAAAAAAACCAAAAACATATACGTAATTACAATAACGACATTTGTTGTTGTTTGAATTAAATAATAACAGTAATCCTAGATCAATTTTTTGGAAACAAGGAAACAGGTAATATATTTCGTGCCTAACCTTGGCGCTAAATTTGGCAATAACTGCCAAAGCGTGGTTATCAGCCAACACTTATATTTGGCAAGGAAAAAGTCATCAAATTGTTTATTTTGCCTTTTATTTAGAATCTTTTTGTGTGTGTGTTTCGTTTGAATTTGAATGAGTGCTTACTTGCATTTTTAAGATCCTCATTTATGGTTGGAAGTGTACCCCCACCCCCTTTTAAGTGGGTTATTCTATTAAAATAATCTCTTTACAGAAATCAACAAACCGAAAGTTTTACCTTTTTTAAGCATTTGGTTATTTTTTAGAAATGTGCTCCGTCTCCGGTGTCGACTTTGTTACAAAACTAAGATTTTAAGTTACTAGTCCCTTCATCAGTAACCCATGCGTAATATTTAAACCTATTCAAATTATGGCTTCGAGACTAAAATTTAAATGTGTTATTAACTTATTGCTCTATTTTACAATTTTATTAAATGGGAAAGGACAAAAAAAAAAAAAAAAAAAAAAAAAACGTTAGTTTGACAAAGACTTAATTTTATTAAAATTGTGAAATAATGTTTACATTTATTTAAATATATTTTGCGAAAAAATTACTTTTTTGCACATTCAATAAATACCACTTTTAACTAAAAACTAAAGAATAGTTGAGGTATCCGGTCAAGTTTATTTAAAAAAAATAAACAATGTGTATGTTGTTGTTCCTAATCCTCTACTCGTCTGACAGTGCACTGCTGCTCAGCCGTCCCCTGAGCACATCCTTCAGTGTCTTTGACTTCATAAGAACGACTTAACATCACACCCTTTGGCTGTCATTGACTTTTTATCTGTCAACAACCTTTTGGAGCACGTCTGACTACTGAGGATCAAAACAACAACAAACTTTGTCGTGACGTTCATTTTGAATTTATGTGCCCTTAAAAATGTATGGTATGGTACATAAACATTCCAGCTTGTGTGCTCGTTCAGAAAACCGCTTATAAGCTTTCGTCAAGTGGGACAGACACAGAAAGAGTTTTTACAAGCAGAAGAGACACACAAAGAAAGGACAACACAAACATATAGACAAATAACAACATTCATTGACGGTCGCAAACATCCATGTCAGACCGGGATCCGAACCCGATCTCAGCAACTTCAAAGGCTAGCATCCTAACGATTGCGCCTCCGGGGTGGCCTAAAAAGTATATATTCTGTTATTTCAATGTCTAATGTTAATTTCCATGTTTTATTGACTAAATTGCTGAACCCTTTAGACCTGAACTACACAATTATGCGGGTATGAGAGAGAATAGTCAAGCTCTTCAGAGAATAGTCCAACTCTTTGGTTGTCATTGACTTGATATCTGTCAACAACCTTTTTGGAGCTCTGAATGTATATATTTCGAAAGAATCCAATGGTTCGTATTATTACCTCATTAACAACGGGTGGCAAGAAAATGTGCCACTCGAAAAAAAAGCTTAAGTTTATTTAAGTAAACAAAATAAAAGACAAATGAAAGAAGTTGTGAGCCAACCATTTAAAAAAATTCATATTATGCCTAAAAATTACTTTTTTTGTGCATTTAATAAATACCACTTTTAAATAAAAATATTTATCTTTGTAAAAAATTAATTACCAAAACATTCATTTACATTTTTCTGGATCACTTTTAAAAAATAACGACATTTGTTGTCGTTGGGCTTAAATAACATAGAACGTTACTAAAATACCGGTCGTGTGTGTACTATATGAGCGGCAGCATTGTAACGAAGTTTGCCATATAATTGCTAATGCGATATTGATTCAAAAAAAAAAAAGGATGGTTAAGGCACCCGTAGATGTAGGATACTCAATTAAAACAATAATAAAGTTAAATATTTTGTATGAATCCAATGGTTCATTAAATTAACTCATTAAAGATGGTTGGCAAGAATATTAAAAAAAACCCTTACAATTAATGTTTTTATAGTAGGTGCGGAAATGCAGGTTTTAATGATGTCAAACCTTATAATTTTTATTAGATAATGAAAATTAGAGACGGGATAAAATTACACATAATACATATAAAAACGTACTGTTACTTTAAAATTAAACCGAAAACGTCAAGAAAAGAAAGAATATTTTGCAATATAAATAGGTTATTTTCGCGACGAATTCATTAAAAAACCATTTTCTTTATCAAACTTTCATAATACGAACGAAGGTAGTTTAAGTTATTATTTTGTGAATAAAATAGTCAATTGTCTGTTGCTGTTTTTTGTTGCATTGTTATACATGTCTTTAACCTTTTGTGTTTTATAAGGCTTAAAGTTGTTTCAACCACTTTTGAGAATATTTTTAAGGAGACTTAGTACCCCGAAATCAATGAAAATATCTATATTTAGCCGTCTTCAAACAGCATTTAAACCCTCCAGTATGTTTTCTCAAAAATTCAAAATAATTGGAAAAATATCTGGCACATAAAAAGCCCCTTTAATTGAACTTCTCGTCGGATGTTCTATTACGATTTACTTCTTTGAAATGATTTTAGTTTGAAATCCCTTTCGTATCCGAAAATACTTTGATTTTTGCTTTTGTTGGAAACTTAAGGATTTTAATTGATTTTTAATGACTTTTCCTTTCAAATAGGTCTTAATTCTATGATGAAAGGATGGAAACAGAAATGCCGACTGAAAATAAATATATTTTTTTTTTATTCTCGATTGGCAAATTAATGTTACTAACAGAATACCAATCGAAGGACCGGTCGAAGAAAAAGCAGGAATGAAAGCTCAAACCTTTCGTTATAAACTTGGTTTGAGTTACGTAATTTTTTGTGTGAAATCATTTACAATAAATTGCGATTTACTGTCATAAACTTATCAGTTTTCCCTCTCTTATAATTGGTATTAACTATTTACAAGAGCTACATACAACTTTTCAGAGTGTGCTTATTAGGAGTATCTGCTTGTATCAACCTATCTGCTTGTATATCTGCTAGCATGAAATCCATTATTAGATATAATTGTCTTATAATTTTCCATTTATTAGACATAATTGTCTGAAATTATATCTAATAAATGGAAATTGCTGTCATAGAATTAATAGCTTTTCCCTTAATAATGCTAACTGCTTGGGCTACGTATAATTTTTCAAAGAGTTTGCATATTACGATAGTCTGCTCGTATCAACAACGAAATCGAAGAAATCTTTATCCGAAACCATCAGCGCGTTCACCCATTGTAAGCATCTTCCGTTTCTTCAAGGTGTTTCTGATGCGATTACGAATTGATTCTTCTGTATTAAAAAACAAGGGGAACAGCTTGTAGCTACTAAAACAGGATTCCTGTCTATTGTGTATTATGAACATAGATTGAAGAAGAAGAGGGTGATGCTGTTGGATAAAAAACCAACGCAGATACTTCCACCAAGTGAAGCCATCTATCGCTTTCTAGTAAGCCCAAACAAACGCTATCGGCGCTTTATTTGGCGCTATATTTCGAGTGGAGTTTGTATGGGCTTACGACATCGACTTGGCGATTTTAGACTATCTATAAAAACTGGAATTGCAACCACTTTTCTTATCTCCAAAGGCATTTACTAAAATCTTGGGTGCATTTAGATCTCTCGATAGAGCCTACAACTGCGCAAACAATATTTTTTTTTAATATTTTAAATCAAAGCTTATTAAGGAATGTTGCTTTGTACACAAATTTCTATTGTAGGATAGAGACTGAACCTACCAACAACACCATGGACCAACATGGCGATAATATAGGGTGGCATGTGGGGCCCGATGGCCGAGTGGTTTGGAGCGCAGGTCATAACGTGCTAGCAGTCGGCCCGCTGTAACATGAGCGCGGGCTCGATTTCCGCCTTTGCCCTGGGTGTACTTCCTCTCTCAGTATCAAAATCATAAATAACTAACACTTTCACTCTTTTCGGACTCCGTAGTGAGCCATGGCTGCCGATGGCAGCTCAGTGCGAGTCGTTCCTCTACCCTACTGTAGAAATCTTTGGTTTTCCATTGAACTAACGTTGAGTGGGTGGTTTGTTTGGGCCTACTAGGGTTGTTTGGCAACTTTCTGAAGGCTTCACTTTATTTAGCGCCAAGCATCTCCATCGCCTTCTTAACTCTGTGATTTTGAATGCGAAGGTCGGATGAGATTTAATTGAATTTCTGCAGTTGATGACATAATGGCAATGTGCATCGTGTGGTGTGAGGGGACAGAGGCTGAGGTATGTAATGTTATTTTATTCTGAGTTATGAATAAGCTTAAATCATGCATATAAAAATCTGATTAACTATTGTGCACTGAATTATGATTTAATTTTTATTTTTAGCCGTTGTCTATTTTTAAAGGGCTATGTGCAATTAATAATGATATATAACGGTTAAAAACAGTTGGTAAATAAAATGCATGTTATGATAAATTATTTTCGTTTTTCTTCCTTTCTATTTATAATAAATACCTTAATTACATGCAACGAAACTTTTTTGAATAAATATGACGAATCAGGATGTTATTTACAATATTAGTCTTTAAGGTTTTGAAGGTCTTTACCTACTCCTCCTACTACCTACTACCACCTACTTTACATATTTTTTCTTAAATAAACAATAAAAGCTACATTTGATTTACAAGTAGCGATAGTGCGCAACTAATGGGGGCAGGTAACTATAGTTAACTTTTTACAAATGATTAACTTTACTTTTGTACTCTTTAACGTGCTAAAACCGTATAATTTAATCAAAAATTTCCACCTTGCTCTCATTTTATCGAAATGAACAATGAAAAGTAAAACAAAGGTGATACTTACAAAGTACTTTAGTATTTAAAGGGTTAATTTTTTTTTGCGGAATGAAATGTGTGTTCCTATATAGATTACAATTAATAATTACAGAATTTAGTGAACTAAATTTTGTAATTATTAATTGTAATCTATATAGGAAATAAAAAAGTGAGTTGGTTTGGTAGGTAGCATAATAAAGCCTTAGTTGTTTTTCACTGGTTCAGAATCTTATCCACAAGGTGTTATTCGACTTCCATAGTGTTTTTAGATAAGTTTCAGAACTCAAATAGTTCTATTTGCTGAGAAAATTCAAATTTAGTGCTTAAGCATCTAATAACTCTAGACAACTTTTCCTCTGAAATAGTTTATTTATTTGTAATCTGTTGCCTTAACCTAAACTTATTATTTGAAGAAATTCATTTTAAAATGTTTCTTTCAAAGCTTCTAAAAAATTATTTCACTTAAACTATTTGGTTAAGTATGATAATTGAAGAACTTAGAGTAAGAACACGCTAATTGACACATTTATTTATTTTAAATATCAATAAACATATTTTTCTCTCCTTTTTAGATAAATAAATAACAATAAATAAATAAAAATAAGCTCAACCTCTTTAATTAACGTTAAATTAAGTATATGTTTACCTTTTATAAGTGCCGTTTTTAACGTATTTTAGTGCAAACGAAAAACTTTAAAGCTCATTTAATCGTTTTCGTCTTTTTGTCTCGTAGCACGTTCTTCCACTAGGGTCTTCAATTACTAGCTTGAAGATTTTTCATTTGCGAAATTAAAATTAAATCTATAATTAACGTTTGTCTTTTAGTATAAGATATACTTCGAAATACACCTGCAGCATAATAGCGACAATTGTAAATATTTTTTTAGTTTTAACGCGTGTATATGAATTGGGCTAAATATAAGCCAAATTCCAGATTGATTCAAACAGTAAAATAAATATTCTCTGGTTGTGTTGTATACTTAAATCCCTAGTTATCGGCCATGCTAACGTAGCCAGCATCGTAACAGCCGTACAGCAACACGCGTTCACCAAGCTGATGTCCTTGGTGAAAACAGGGTGGATTGGCCTGGGGGAACTAAATTGCTTCAGGCGTGATAGGAGCTTACACAGTAATCTCGGAGCAGCTTTGTCTGACGAGCTATATATTAAAGTTTCGAAACAAGTTTAAAATGATTTTACGGATGTACAACCAAGTGGAAAAATTTTCAGGCTTTAAATACAGCAGCGATATTAATAAATGTGATATTTAAGACAAAGTATCTGCATGTTTAATTTATTTAAAAAATTTCCTTATATTTGCGTTGTAAACTGAAATTTACCAGTATTTAAGCTAAAGTTTGTATTTTATAATAAAAAATCCCTGCCTCAATAGGTGGATTTCACATACTAATGTATTTTTAAAT
The DNA here is from genome assembly GCA_023701765.1 of Hylyphantes graminicola. Taxonomy (NCBI): domain Eukaryota; kingdom Metazoa; phylum Arthropoda; class Arachnida; order Araneae; family Linyphiidae; genus Hylyphantes; species Hylyphantes graminicola. The sequence goes on from CM043112.1 coordinate 59,667,073, forward strand.
TAAAAAAAGTCTGAATTTCATTTAGACTATTTTATCACCAAGCACATTTTAATTCTTTGAATAATTGGAGATTAAGGAATTAATCATTCTTGAGCTTGAATGAGTTTAACTTAGGAATTTATAAACAATGACTAACATGCTTTTGAACAAAAAAAAAACAAAAAAACAGTCGTACAGCTTGATAAATAACGTTTATATTACAAATGAACAATATTTCATATTATGTTGTCGACTTCGCTTAGGAGTCGGGTAGCTGGGGCTATTCACCCCTTCGTTCTTTTTTTTTTTTAACCAAGCTTGCTGAGAAGATAAATGTGTGTTACAGGAGGTGCTTAGGTCAAACTTATCCGCTAGATGGCTCTGCCCTACCGGTGTGGATAATCTATTTCCGGTAAAGTCGACTGCTAACTTTTTGTATTGACATTTTGTCAAGCTTAAAAAAAGGTTTTTTTTAAAAATTAAATGTTTCAAGTGATAATTTTTTTTTGTTAATATGACTTTCGAGAAGTCAGTTCCATATTTAAAGCAGGAATTAAAAGCACTAGATGCTAAAACTACTGGAAATTACAGTTCAAGGTTATGTTATGTACATTTCTCATAAAACCTGCATACTCTTTAGGATATTTCTTGGATACTTATTTCATTTTAATTGAAGTTAATAAAAACAAAGCTTTCTTAATTTATTGGTGTAATAAACCTTATAATATACAATTTTGCGTGCATAATATATTTCTTTATTCTTTTGTGGTGATTGTTTGAGTAATGAAAATGTTTTTAATTTAGTTTTTTAAAAACTTTATTTTAAAGATTTCTCTGTATTCAATAGTTTGGGGAGGTGTCAGAAATTTAATAAGGACAAAAGGATAAATTAAAAAAAAAATGTTTTAGGAACGATATTATGCCATATTCAGAGAATGGCAGAGCTTTTACGATTGGTATGAAAGAAACTGTGTTAAATTTAGTTTTTTCCAAACTGATTTGTAAAGTTTTTTTGTCGTTCATAGGGGAATGTCCAGGGTTTTAATATTTAATTTTAGAACAAAAAGATATCTTAGGAAATCCAAAGAAACTTAAACCTTTGGACTTTTGTTTATTAGAAAAACATTGTGGAACACTAATCCACCGGCATTTTTACAAAATATTTCAAAAAAGAGATCACACATTTGTAAACAACAGCACTGAATTCGCATAGAGAATACTAAAATTAGAGGTATGAGCAATGGGCATATTACACCTAAATTCTTGGGAAATCCAAAGAAACTTAAACCTTTGGACTTTGGTTTATTAGAAAAACATTGTGGAACACTGTAATACACCGGCATTTTTATGAAATAATTAAAGAAACAGATCACACATTTGTAAACAACAGCGCAATTTTCACTGAATTCACATAGAGAATACCGGAAGTAGGGACCGGAAGAAGTTTATCCACACGCTTCGCAAGGTATGCTGGGTACGCGACATCTCCTACTGTACAGGAAAACTGCGGTAACTGCCAGAAATGTATTTCGAAGATATTTGTTCTAACGCGTTTCTGAATTCCTACGAAATCTAAGAGAAACAGTGAAAATTGAAGTTAGGTTATTATTGACTTTGACTTGGAACAGTTTTACTGGTAGTTAGGACCATGCTCTACAGATTTGACGATCACGTATGCCATCAGTGTACTCGGATATCACAGATTTTTACAGCGATTTTTCTCCAGCACGTTTTCGTCTTTAGTATGGGTGGACAGGGACAGAACCGTTTCTTGGAAAGGCTTGTTGTTTTACTACCTGGACCACGCCACCTACAATTTCGCACTTAAAAATTTTGCTTTGGGTGCATACTCTGATGTCGGCCATTGTCACTTAATGACTGGGGCTTCAAATTATGACGCCCTTCAACAATACCCCTCTTGATCTCTAGTGCGGAGATAATTCAACCTAGAACCCCAAATACTATAGTTCAATTAAACCAATTGTACAAACGTCTCTATTTCAGAAACACTTATTAAGGCAGTTTCACACAAATGACGTTTTTGCGCAATCTTCTTCTGGTGTTCAGCCTGTCTGTGGCCAGATCCGCTCCTGTCCCTCTGGAAATGATTGACATGACGCATTCCTTCGACAACTCAACCATTGTACAAACGTTTCTATTTCAGGAACACTTATCAAGGCAGTTTCACACAAATGGCGTTTTTGCGCAATCTTCTTCTGGTGTTCAGCCTGTCTGTGGCCAGATCCGCTCCTGTCCCTCTGGAAATGATTGACATGACGCATTCCTTCGACAACTCAACCCTGGTTTGGCCGACTCAGAAAAAGTTCCAGATTGTAGTGAAGGAGAACGGCACTCAACGAGAGGGCCAATGGTAAGTGTTCCAAGGGATGCATCTGACCACAAAAAGTCGAAGCTTCAAGGGCAAACTCCTCAAATCCGCAGTGGGGTTCTGAATAAATATTTGAAGTAGAGCCGCTTGTTATTAGCTGTACTTACCTAAAAGGCGTCATAACAAATGAAATAGCTTAGTTACATGAAAAAAAATTTAGACTTCATGTCAATGAACATATTATTTTCTTCTGTAGAGAAAACAAGATTCCCCCAATAAACTTTAAGTTGAGTAAATTTTTAAACCTTTTGTTAGTGCCAATTTTTAACGCTTCCAAGTGCTACTTTCTTAAAATGCTATGCTCTAAAAGCGCTAAATATTTTTGTACTGTAAAAGGAAGCATTCGCCAGTTCATCCAAAAATAACAGCCGCCGAACCGTTTTCGGAATTAGTAGATGTCTAAATTGAGTGATTCTAATCCGAATCGGACAAGGCAGCCTCTTTGTAAGTGAATAATTGAGTCTTAATTAATTGGCTCCTGTATGGAAGAATGTGTTTAGATTTTTTGGGAAATTATTTGTAGGTGAAAAGTAGTTAAAGTAGTTACTGGCTAAGTATATACTGGCCAAGATGTCTTTCTTATGTTTCCTCTTGAAAGTGTGCGAGAGTGCAGATATTTACTATCTCTGTGGGTATAACTGGCATATTCAATTTCGATGTGAGACATGGTCACCTAGCAGCTCTATGTTACAAATTCTCCCATAGACATGATGCTAAAGAACACATCATTTTTTAAATAAAAAAATGTATGTGTCGGTTTTTATTTACTTTTAGGATTAGCAACAGGTCAGCATGTATTATATAAAAATTCTATCTCTACTGCCACTGAAAAGAGCGCCGTCTATTGGCCTTTGTGCTACGAGTAATAGCTCACATTATACTGGCATACAAAGCAGCGATATCTATAATCCCTTGTACTAAGAATAATAGCTTACACTTTACCTCGCATCATAACAGCGCCATCTACTGGCCTTCTGATATTGCGAAATCCTTATTCCCTTACAGGTTACAGTCCGAGGAGTACGCTGGCGGTACTCACGTGGGCACCCATTTAGATGCTCCGTGCCACTTCAGCAGACGGGGTTGGTGTGTGGACGATGTCCCCCTCTCCCGCCTCGTCGCACCCGCCGCTGTCGTCGACGTCACGAAGAGGTCACGCGACGACGCTGACTACCTCGTCAGAGTGCGGGATCTGGAGGGATGGGAGAGGGAGACAGACGAGAGCCTCAACGGAACCATTGTGCTTATTCGATCCGGGTAATTAATAATTTAGGAGCTTAGTGGAAAAGCGTTCTAAGTGCCATTTTGATGAAATCGAAGTTTTTGTGTCAAAGAACGTGATATTCCCTGCTAAAAGCTAAAAAGTTTACATTTTTCATGAACTTTAAGTTACTTAAACTTAACAATAAGTAACTTTTAGTAAGTAAAGTAAACCTTAAGCGTTTTTTCGTATTTAATCTTATGTACAATATTATGGAGTATGTATTTTTAGTGCCCCAACAAAAAAAAATGAATTTTTCTCAAAACATTCACCCTAGAGATAAAAAAAAACTTGAGGTTTTTTTATTTTTTTTATTTGGGAATAACTTTATGGACTGTAATGCTGTATATCGCCCTAGAATATATGCTTTAATCCAAAATATGTGTTTTACGAGATGTAAGTTAGAATTTTCGGATTTTTCAACGTAATTTGTCTGATTATCAGTGGGCTAGTAGCAACACAAACATATAAAACTGTTGAGGAAAAAAACCTTCCGTATCTATTCGTGAAGTCCCCATTTTGGACTACCTAGTTGTCTGATAATATTGAATAAAAGTACCACTTTTTATGTAGAAATATTTTGTTCATAAGAAATAAATTTTTAAAATTTAGTACTGTCATATTGTCCATTTTATTCACGCAGCGGTAGGCAACTAAGTTTGCCGCAAGCATAGCAAAATTAGTTAATTTCTGGAAAAAGCTATTGAGGGCATTCAAGGTCTTTACGTCCAGTTTTAAATATGCAGTCCAGAATTATATATGTCTCCGCTAAACCAATAATCTCTCTTAAAATAACCCCGATAGAGATGTTAATAATTCGGTATACTGCCGATCATACATGTTTCCCTGCATGCACCACTTATTTGAATGCATTTAGGAAGCGTCTATAACGACATATATGTTGCTGTTATGTGTCAAGATTCCCCGAATCTTAACTATAAAATCAAATGATAAGTAGATTAAACAACATACAGGTTTTTAAGTAAAATGTTTGCAATCGAGCTACACTTTGGCCAATGGTGACTGATCTCGTACTTTTGTGGTCCAGTAGTTAGAGCTTTGGTTTTAGTGGCGGTTCTAGAAGGATTTCTAAATACCATAGCACCACTAATTATTTTAATTATTTCGAAAATTTTTTGATCCAAAAGTATTATTGAGAAGATTGCACATTAAAGCATTAATTGCATACGTTTCCTACAATTAAAGAATTAGCACATAAAATGTTGTATGGGGAGGAGGGGAGTGTGTAGGGGGACGGCACAATTGGCTCAAGGCCATAAAAAGAAAATGGCCAAAAATATGTATTTGGAACATATTTCAAAAGTCCCATATTCCAACCATCAAGATAGTCGGGTGTCGGCTTGATACTTAACTGTGGTTCTAAATTACGGCGCCCGACGTAAATAAATCGTGTGTTTAGCTCTAGTGCGACGATAATTCAATCTAGCCAAAACCAACCATGAAGATTCAATTATACGGAGATGTGATCGGGAGAGAAACAATGCAAAAACTTGGTTGTCAACATGTTAGCGGTGATCGCTTCTGTTATGCACAAAAACAAACTACATGGCGAATGATTTGGTGCTCTGTTACATTTAATGAAATTAATAAAACATGGATGAACAATTCGCTTGAAGGGAAATATTAAATCCTTGCGTTAGATGTGTACTTCAGTCTCGGCATATTCCGCGGAAACACAGATTTAGAAAGTAGCAGATCTGCCCCTAGGGGGATAGGTGAAGCCACTTGTGAACCAATATCCCATATGGCAGTTCAAAAGTCCTAGCTCATGGCATGCCATACGCCACCAGATGGCATCATGAGATTATTAGACTAATAAAAAGAAATATATTTAATATTAACTTATTAAACTTTTTACAAGTTTTGCTAGAATAAGTTTATAGCTGGATATGTATTGACAATTTATGGCAGGCATGAGGTACATATTCATAAAAGAAGCAGAATAAAAATGCTGTTTTTATTGCATGTAACTCTACGGCAAAAGCATTTTTTGTGAACCACTATCTCGTGATGCATTGCGAAAACAGCGAAATGTGGATACATTACACAATCGCGCGGTTTGTATTGCGTTGTACGGGATTACAAGATACCAACTAATATTTATCCCGCTAGATGGGGACGCAGATGGCCTGACAAGGAAGCCTTCACCGGCACAGCAGGCAACAGATCATCACAACTTCACTTCCCGGGGCTCTCAAAAGAGGCAGCACAGTGGCTGGTGGACAAGCGAAACATCTTTGGGCTAGGCACAGAGACCCTTTCTCTGAACGGTGGCCAGTCGAGGGACATGTCGGCCCACAGGACCCTTCTGGCCAAGAACGTGTTTGGTTTGGAAAATGTGGCCAACATGGAGGACATTCCGATCTACGGGGCCACGCTGCATGTGTCCCCCATGAAGATTGGTCGAGCGAGTTGGGCTCCTGCGAGGATCGTGGCGACTTACCCAAAGATGAAATATGCGAAGAAGGAAGAGGAATACGGCGCAGAGGGGACGTTGAGGGAAATCATCATATTCAATAAATAGAATTCTACTTTAAATTAAGCTTGTGTATGATCAAATTTTGACAGAAAGCAGTAACGTTTCTTTAGCCCTTTAAGACCCCGCCAGATGGCTCTGATTTAAGTTTATGAGACTAAATTTTAAGTTTTACCGAAAAAGTTGCTTTAAACAGCATCAATGCCCCAGCAACTCCTTCAAAACCACATCAATTTTTTATACAAATATCGATAGGTACATGTTAGCTGCTTATATCGGAATCGATATTGTTTTAGAAGGCCTAAACATTCTCTTTTTTTACCAGCACGATTGTAATAGCTCGGTCTTAAAGAGATAGCGGATTTGAAAATATATAGTAACAAAAATATTTTGAACTAAACAATAGAAGATGATGGAAGAAAGTTCGCTAAGTTGAAACAGTATAACAGCATATTGTCGATTGCTGTATACAGACCTGCTCTAGTGTAACGTCAATTTTTCCAACAAACCTGCTAAGTTTCCGGATCTAACTTAGTAATATCAATGTTCTTGATTCCGGACGTCAAACGAAAGTTTAATCATCCTTCAAAAGATCGACAATTGGTACTTATGACACGGAAATTCAGAAAGTTGTTAAAAATTGTCTTTTATTGTCGAGGTTGCCAGGACCCTTTCTGACCGAGCTATCACGATCGTGCGGGTATAAAAGAAGAAAATGTTTCTTAGACCGCCTGTTCAACTTCATGCAAATTAGGTAAGTCATTGTTTCAACTATAGTCAAGATCTAACTTGTAATTGAAGAATGAAAGAGGTTATATACTATATGCTGACTTGCATCTTCAAGTGGAGACAAACTTGAATTGTGGAAGACCCAGATACGGACTTTGATTCTTATCAATTAATCTCATCGGCAACACCTGCCGAGTTTTTTTTAAGGTATCCGTCTACGTTGAAACGCAAATTTTTAGTTGCTCATAATTCCATAATAAAATTTAATAATACAGAATAGTGGTATTACTTAAAAGCACAAAAAATCGTTTTTTCACTTATGATCATGGCGAAACTTGATTTTCTTAACAACTGTGGACAATATTAGACCTCGTCAACTTGAAGGTAAAGATCGAAGGCCAACAAGTTTTGCACCTTCTGTGATAACTTCATTATTAATAATTATTTTTTTTGTCATAAATAAAAAGCTTAGTGGAAATAACTTTTAATGTCATTATGGCCGACACCTGACTAGGCACCCAACGCAACCTTTGAAGGCGACATCGTACGCAGCGTTTTACGTAAACTAATCTGAGTGGGTAGTTTGTGTTTGGGCCTACTAGGGTTGCTTGGCGACTATCAAAAGGCTTCACTTTGCTTGGCGCCTAGCATCTCCACCTCCTTCTTAACTCTGTGATTTTATATGCGAATGTCGGATGAGATTTAATTGAATTTCTGCAGTTGATGACATAAGGGCAATGTTCATTGCATGGTATCAAGGTGAAAAACGCTGAGGTATGTATTGTTATTTTATTCTATTTAATAAATAAGTTTGAAATCATGCGGAATATACTAATCTAATTAACTATGGTGCATTGAATAAGATTTAATATTAATTATTTGCCGTTGTCCATTTCAAAGCTATCTGTACAATTATTAATAATATATATATTACGGTTGAAAAATAGTTTGAACATAAAATGCATTTTGTGATAATTTCTTTTCGTTTTTCCTCCTTCCTATATATATAAATTTTTATGAAGAATTTACTTTGCCATTGGAGATATTAATGTGCTGAAACTGTGCAATTCGCTCGAAAAGTTCCACCTCGGCCTCATATTCTCCAAATGAACAATGAAAAGTCAAACCAAAGTGATACTTACAAAGTACTGACAATAGGTAAAGGGTTACATTTTGTGCGGAATGAAATGTGTTAAGTGAACTAAATTTTATAATTATGAATTGTAATCTATATAGTGAATAAAATGTGAGTGTATTTTTGTAAGTTTCATAATAACGCCTAAATCTTTTATTTATGTTTAGAAACTTGACTACAAGGTGGAATTCGATTTCTGTTGTGTTTTTATACAAGTTGCAGAATTTAAAACGCTTTATTTGTCGAAAAAATTCAGATTTAGTGCTTAAACAACTATTAATTCTAGTAAATTTTCCTCCTGAAATTGTTTTTTTATTTTCATTTTTGTGATCCCTATGACCGTAGCACGTTATATTGTAAAATAAATCTATTTTTAACAAGGATTCCTAAGTTCCGACTCAAAGGATTAAAACTAATGTAACACTTCCGACATTCAAAAAGTATTATAAATGACATTGCATTGACATTCCAAAGCCTAGGTTAGACAATTCTTAAAAACTCTGCCTGAAATTGCTTTAAAATTTGATGCTTGCGGTTTCATTTCACATACTAGAGCAAAATTAATAGCTCAAAGATTTTTTTAGTTTGCAAAATTAAAGATTCCGCGATGAAGGAGTTTGAAACACACTCGCAATCATTAATTAACGCTTGGTTTTTTTTAAGCATAAGATCTACCTTGGGGTACACCAACAAAATAAGATCGACAATCATAAGATATTTTTTTAGTTTTAAGGCTCATATGAATAGGCTAAATATAAGCAAACTCCTGTTGATTCAAACATAAAAATAACTGTTCCCCGTTTGGGTTGTTGAGTAAGTCCCTAGATATTGCATATGCTGACGCACACATAATCGTGACAACCTTATAACAGCACGTATTCGCCCAGCCCATGACCTTGGTGAAACGGTGTGCCTAGAGGGACTGAATTGCCTCGGGAGTAATCGGGTAGGATCGGCCTTGTTTGACGAGGTGTATATTTAAAGGCGAGGTGAAGTTTTAAATACTTTTGCAGCTAACGCATAACCAGCGGCTTGTGTTGTGCTAAAAAAAACGGAAAAAAATTGGGGTTGAAATCAAGTTGCGGTATTAATAAATACGATATGTAAAGCAAAGTAGCTGCAACTATTAAAAAAAATCTGTTTTTGTGTCATAAACTGAAAATTTATTGTTTTTAACGCCAGTACTTAAAATAAAATACTTAATTTATGAATTTTCTTTTCAAGGATTTGCTTTCCTTTTTTTCCTGAAACGGCTCTTTACTACATACAAAGTCTTATGTGTATGAGACTCACTTAAAACAAAAAACTATTATCGGCCTTACTAGTGGTGAAGCACACTCTTAGGCTTGACTTAAGGATTAACTACTACCTTGATCAAAAAGTTCCCGGAATAACCACCGTGAAGAGCTCCTATCGTTTCGATTTGAGTTTTGCTTTTTTATTAAGTTGGTACGTCTGTTGTAGTTATTCCCTACAAATTTTAGCGTCATAGCTTGACATTTCCAAAAGTTACGTAGCCAAGAGTGCATCTATCTCTGTGTGTGTCTTCGATTTTTTGGAAATGGATTTAAATTTGAAACAACGAACTTGTATCACATTTTGCGGAAGGATCCATATGCAATGTTCTATCTTCTGCTATCTCTCTGATGATTAATTTGCGGTTATTGACCAACATTTTTTGCAATTGACCTTTTATTTTATCAATGTTTCATCGGTATATTCATAAGATACCCTAAAATGGGAGAGCGTTTATATTTTCTAAAACTAACCCAAAGGGTGTATGTGTAAACGTGCTTAAAACCCGCAGGAGAAACCTACGACAAAACGATAGGCTTGTCTAAGAAAAATCAATAGTGAAATTGAACATTAAAAGAGAAAGAACAATGAGCACATATCAAAATATACTATATTCTTTAACCCCCTCCTTTATAGATCCATGATTCTACACAACTAGCGCTGAATCTTCTCCTTCTGGTGTACAGCCTTTCTGTTGCACTCCTGTATTTTGGTTCGAAGATTTTTTTTATTTCCAATGCACCTAACGAGAATGAACAGATTTCTTTCTCCTGAGGTGGATACAGAGAATAAGAAAGAATATATATACATGATATTTACAGGTCAGGGCGCGAACCTGAAAATCAGCTCTCTAGCCTCCCAATACCGGGAGTAGATGGACTCTTCCTTCAGCACACGGCATAGGCGGAAGTGATCTGAAGTCAACGCCTGACCACCGGCGCACAGGAAACAAGCAGGGCTGCTTTTACAATCCTCAGCTTGTGGAGGTGTGCATTGAGGCAGTCATGCATAGTTGCTATACGAAAAGCAGCAACAGCTTTGTATTTTTGATAGTCCAGGAGGTTGCGGATAGACGAGTTCCAGATTTTATCTTTTATTTTTTATTCTAAATTTGAAATATGCAAGTTCTTTAGAGCTAGGTTGATTTTTGGGGCAACTGATCTGTAGCAAACTTCCTCACAGGGGGTCAGCATGATGGTGCATCCCTTTTTGGCCAAACTGTATGCTGCCTCGTTTACAGGAATGCCAAAGTGTGAAGGTATCCTATTAGCAGGACCATTGTTTTACCCTTTTCCAGGAGGCTCCAAAAAAGGAATTGGCACCACTGGATAATAGCAGAATCAGGAAGTTTTTCAGCAGTTAGCAATTGCAAGGATTGTTGCTTGTGAGGCACAGAAGATAGCCGCTCGTTCAAGTAGAGATTGTCGGGCATTGAGGCTCAGTAAAGTCGTTCTTATTGCTGCAACTTCACCATCAAATTGGAGTTTTTGTGGGACCAAGGGGCAAGTAGTGTGAAAAATATTTTGAATGGATACCGGCTCCCACGTTACCACAGGCATCCAGCTTCGAGCCGTCTGTGTATACATGCATCCATTCATTAATGGGGAAACGATGTGGATTGTCTTCATACCTGCACCCAATCGGGTCTCAGTATAGTCTCTTGCCTTTGAAACAGGTTGAAGGCCACCCCGGAGGCGCACTCGTTAGGACTCAAGCCTTTGAAGCTGCTGGGGTCGGGTTCGAATCCCGGTCAGGCATGGATGTTTGTGACCGTCAATAAATCTTGTTATTTGTCTATGTGTTATTTCTTTCTTTGTGACTGCAAACATTGTTTCTGTGTCTGTCCCACTTGACGAAAGATTATAAGCGGTTCTCTGAACAAGCACACAAGGTGGAATATATATGTACCATAACAGGTTGGAGAAATTCGAGGCAGTGAGGAATCTGCTGGACTTCCATTGGATCATCGAGATGCATTAATTGTTCATCCTGAGGCGGGAAATCTAATCGTAGCATCTCTCGCTCCCCGGCCTGCAGGAAGCTCTGTTGAGTTTTTAACTTGCGAGGAGAGGAACCGGATATAGATAATTGAATACTATGTGGCATTCTTATTAGTTTTTAGTAAAGTTTCAAGACGGATTTCTTGATATCATATACAATTTTCATTTCACCCGAATATGCAAGCAAGACAGGAATAGGATGTGGACTTCACTGGCCCTGTAACCAGCCGCAGGTTGGAAGATAGAAGACAGAAAAAATTTATGGGCCCCTCACGTATGTAGTTCGACTTGTGTAGCAAATTTGTCACTGTGACTTCATCTGGGAAAAAAGATAATACCTTATACTGGGAAGAAAAACGAATGCAGTTTTATGGAACTGAAGGGATGTCATTTTATGATTAAGAGGGATCCAACAAATCAGATTAATGACTGTCAGTCTTTTCTGCATCATATGATCAGTTAAATGAGGTGCTATAAAGAAAAAAAGTAAAAGTTAAAGCCTAACTTTCCTTCTACTATGAGTCCGGTTCAACATGACAAAAAGGACTATTTGCTTAAAAGTCTCCAATGTTTTTTTTCATAGTCTTAAGTTTTTCCTTTCTCTCTCTCTCTCTCTCATTAACTTGAAATTATTAAAATTTAGAGTAAGTTAAGTTGATTTGACGCATTTTTTTTAAAGTTTTATTTTACGTACTATATTATGGAGTATGTTTTTTAGTACCCTAACAATAACCCGTCAAAGGGCATCCCCCCCCCCCACTACAGCACCCTCGAAACATTTACCTTTGAGTTAAAAACTTGTAAGTTTTTTTTTATTTTGGAATAACTATATGGACTGTAATACAGTATATTTCTATAGAATGTATGTTTTAATCTAATTATGTGTTTTTCGAGCTGCAAGTCAGAAATTTTGAATTTTACACCACCGATGCGTAATTTGTCTGATTATCAGCTGTCTATACTAGTAACAATCAAACAACTAGTCTAACATAAAGGATGTAATTGACTTTTCTTTAGATTGTTTTAACTTTCGCATTGACTTTTTGTATGAGAAATCAATACTTTCAATTTTTATCTGTCAACCACCTTTTGGAGCTCTGAATGTGCATATTTCGAATGAATCCAATAATTCGTAATATTATCTCGTTACCGACGATTGGCAAGACAATTTGTCACGCGAAAATGAGCTTCAGCTCATTTAAGTAAACAAAATATAAGACAAATGAAAACCATTTTGTCAACCAACCAACTTTTTAAAATTATATTCAACATAAATATTACTTTTTTGTACATTCCATAAATACCACTTATAAGTAAGAGTTTTTTTTAAATAAAATATGAATTACCAATTTGCTATGCAAACTGTTCCCCAAAGCTTAATTTTAAAAATAACGACATATCGTCGGTCAAATGACAAAACCACGAATGTGCAATTCCAGGGATAGGCGGTTTTTGAAAACTAAAACCGCTTCTCGGTTCAACCGGTTATTTTTATCCTCCGGTTTTAACCGGTACCAAATAAAAGTTACTATAAACCGTTTCTTTGAAAAACTGGTTTTGGAAGTTTTATCCATTCCGTCTGTCTATTTCTATAACTTCTGTGAGAAGCTTTAACACAGCCAATTCGGGTAGGTAGGATGAACATTTTCAGCTATATATTTTTGGCCTCGTTGTTGAAAAACTTTATCACATCCAATTACAACTGGTCATTTCTGGTTTAGGAGTTTTAATATTATTTTATTATAAAAAATGGTTACAGTGTTTCAAATTGTTTTGTGCGTTTTTACAGATAGCGCTTAAAATTTTCGTTTGCCTTAAAATATTCCATAGTAATTGATTAAAGCTCCTATTTTATTATTTTATACGCAACGTTCCACTTGTGGATCAAATTATTTAACCTCCTTTATAGCCCGGAATAATTTTAGATGTGAAAAATTAAATTACACGAAAGGCGAATTTTAAAAAATCGCTGTAATTTTTTTTTTTAGGAGTATGGCGTTGATGCTGTTCAAGGGCAACTTTTCCATTATTTGTATATAGAAAATGACGAAGTTTGAGTTGTTGGCATTGATACTGTTTAAAATAACTTTTTTGATAAATGTTTTAACATTTAAGTCTCATAACCTTAAATCAGAGCCATCTGAAAGGGTCTTAAAGGGTTAAATCTAGGTTACGTTTTTCGAATGGACTACGATCCTAGATATCTGGTTGAAAAGAACTTGACAACAAATAACATTTCGTTTATTATAATGTGAGAATTCTAAAGTTAGTAAGCTATTAAAAAAAAGCAATTCAATAACCTACCGGGTGATTATAAAAAAACTTTGCCAACAACTGCGCTTCTAGAGTACGTTCCAGTTAACCGATCGAGATGAGATTTTAAATAAAGTTATTTGGAGGTATGCGCTCGAGATTACGTGAATTTCATGACAGTGGTGCTCACGGTTACGGTTATAGTTACATAAACTCGAAAATTTCAAATAGCAACGCCTACTTTTTCCTGTCTCAAAATGTTCAGCGCATGTGAAAACCATAATTAGCTTTGAAACGGCATCGATTTATCCAAAAACCGACGCGTTATAAATAACCCTCTTAGACCGGCCATCAGATGGAGCTGATTAAGTTTATGAGACTAACCTTTAAGAGTTTTATCGAAAAAAATGGCTTAAACAGCCAACAAAACACGATTTGTGCACACGCAGTATATTCGCAAATGGCTGAGATGTGCACTCAGTAAATTTTCTGTTTAGGGCATTTTTTTTTCGATAAAACGCTAAACAGTTAGTTCATAAACTTAATCAGCGCCATCTGATGGCCGGTCTTAAAGGGTTATTTATAACGCGTCGGTTTTTTAAAAAATCGATGCCGTTTCAACGCTAATTAAGGTTTTCGCCTGGGCTGAAAATTTTGAGAAAAAGTAGGCCCTGCTATTTGAAATTTTCGAGTTTATATAACTAAAACCGTAACCGTGAGCACGACTGTCATGAAATTCACAGAATCTCGAGCACATATCTCCAAATAACTATATTTAAAATTTTATCTCGATCGGTTAACTGGAACGGACTCTAAAAGCGCAGATGTTGGTAAAGTTTCTTTATAATCACCTGGTATTTAAAACATATCTCAGAGGTGTGATTTTCGAATATCCTGAAAAACAGGAAAATCGCAACACAAAAAAACACCTTATCATAAGGAATAATTTATATTAGGACAAAATTTTACCTTCATAAACGCTGAGAATTAAACCTAAAGTTGATTGTGTTTCCTTTTAATTTAAAAAGTGGGAGTTCCTGTGCTCCTTTCTGATATGTTGCTGCCTAATATGCCCTAGAAAAAGATTTTTGTTGACGCGTATTATGTCATGGGACTAGCATTCACCAGCAGCTTAGTTCTTGATGCTTGAAGGCATTATCAGTATCAACAGTTTAATAACACTGGTCAACAATGAAAATGCGAATGAGATGAAAGTACTTGATTCTGAATGATTTCGACGTGCTAAACACGAATATCACCTTAAAAAATGAAAGTTAGCTCTTGTTTTTGAGTTACGGTCGTTTTTTCATTGCATAGGATACAGCGAAATGCAGGAGCGCACCAAGCGCAAAATTAATTAAAGTCAATTTCGTTTACAGAAAACCTCCGAATTTGAGGCTTATACAGATTTTACTTCATATTATCAACCTGGGAGTGGCAGGAAATGATAACCTTCAAGGTTTTTGCAACCATATTAGCAGCTAAATAACCCTTCTAAGCAACATAATTGTTCTTATTTCAAGAGGTGCAGAATAAAAAGCAATAAATTCCTTGTATTTTGCATTTGGTTGTTGTAGAAGCTGTAGAATATCAAAAATTAGTATTAGTAATAAATCTATAACTGTAATGCCTTGTAAATGCATTAATGGAGCTAATAACTTCTGTTATATTTGCGGCAAAGTGCAATTTTTTGAAAACAAAATGGGTCATCACTGCAAAAGTAAAGAAAGCTTATCATTTGTATTTTGGTTTCAAGATGGGAGACCAGGAATAATTCCTGGGCTCCTCAGTTATGTAGTTAAACTTGTGTAGCAAATTTGTCCTTTGACTTCATCTGGGACAACAGATAGTGCCGTATGCTATATAAAATTTAATGGAAGAAAAACAACGGAATGTAATTTTCTGATTAAAAGGTAACCAACAAATCAGATAAGTGACTTATTTCTGCATCATCTCATCAGTTAAATGAGGTGTTATTTAGAAAAAGATAAATGTTAAATAGCCTAACAATCCTTCAACTCTGTGTCCGGTCCAAGACGTTGTTATTTACTAAAAAGTTTCCAATGTTTTTTTATAGTTTTAACAAGGATAATAGCCACGCGTCTGCTAAATATGCTATAGCTTCTAAAAACAACCATGAAGAAATGTGAAGAATTTATTGCTCTTTTTTTCTGAACCTTTTAAAGTGAAAACAATTATGTTGCGCAGTGGGGTATTAAGCTGCGAACTTGTGTAAAAATTCTTGTAAATTTCTTACCAACCCCTTGTTGATAATAATAAATAAATCCTGTATGAGAAAAAAATAGGAGGGTTTCTGTAAACAAGATTGACTTTAATAAATTTTGTGTTTGGTGGGCGCCCATGCATTTCGCCGCATCCTATGCAATGAAGAAAACGACCGTAACTCAAAAACAAGAGCTAACTTTTATTTTTTAAGGTGATATTTGAGTTTAGCACGTTGCAATCATTCAGAATTGGGTACTTTCATCTGATTCGCAGAAAAATTTTCAAATTTTGTTGTCCAGTGTAATCAATTTACGAAATATATCATTCAAACCAATTGTGATATATTTTATGACGTCATAATCAATTGATTTCCTCCAGTTTAACCGATTAAGATTTTCGTTCAAATCGGTTCTTCAGTTTTAACCGGTTTACCAAAAGAACGAGTTTTGCCCGTTTAACCGAAGCCAAAAACCGGTTTAAAGTTGAACGGTTTTCCATCCCTAAGCACTTTCTGTTTTTGCACATTCGTGGTTTTGTCATTTTACCGACGATATGTTGTCGTTGTGATTAAAAACAGAGAACGTTTCTTAAAACAGGTTGTGTGCTTCATTAGCGGCAGCATTGCAACGAATTTTACGATAAAATAGCAAATGCGATATTGATCCAAAAATGAAGGATGGTTAAGGTATCCGTAGATGTAGTATACTCATTTTTTATACTAGGTTCGGAAATGCCGGTGTTAATGGTGTCAAACTTTAGAAATGTGATTAGAGAATGGAAAAGGGAAAAAATAACACATAATTCATATAAAAACGAACTGTTACCTTAAAATTAAACCGATAACGTCAAGAAAAGAAAGAATATTTTGCAATATAAATAAGTTATTTTCGCGTCGAATACATTAAATAAGGCAACCAAACTTTCATTATACATACTAAGGTAGTCAAAGTTATTATTTTGTGAAAAGAATAGTCAATTGTCTGTTGGTTGTTTTTTGTAACATTGTTATACATGTCTTTAACCTTTTGTGTTATATGTGGCTTAAAGTTGTTTCAACCACTATTGAGAATATTTTTACGGTAACTCAGTACCCCGAAATCAATGAAAATATCCATAATTAGCCGTCTTCAAACAGCATTTAAACCCTCCCGAATGTTTTTTCAAAGTATCAAAACAATTGGAGAAATATGTGTCACATAAAAAGCCTTTTTATTTAAACTTCTCGTTGAATGATATTACGATTTTAGTTTGAAATCTCATTTTCATCAGAAAATACTTGGTTTTTGCTGTTGTGGAAATCTTTAGCATTTTTTTTATTGATTTTTAATAAGTTTTCCTTTCAAATATGTCTCAATTTTAATGAGTATATTTCAGGTCCTGAATGGAAACAGAAACGCCGACTGAAAATAAATATTTTCCTGATCCTCGATTGGTAAATTGATGTTACTTGGGAACAGAACACCAATCGAAGAAAAAACAGGAATAAAAGCTGAGCCCGGTCGTTATAAACTTGGTTTAAGTGAAACAAATTTTTGTGTGAAATTATTTACAATAATTTGCATTTTACTGTCATAAACCATTAGTTTTTTCTCCCTTAAAATTAGTATTAACAAATTACAAGATCTACATGCAACTTTTCAGAGTCTGCTTATTACGAGTATCTGCTTGTATCAACAACGAAATAGAAGACATCTTTTGCCAAAACCATCAGCGCGTCTTTTACTACTTACATCTTTTAGAAAATAAACATCATGAAATAGGAGTTGTTAAGTCCAATTCAGCTTTTCCCACTAGGCTTCTTTATTTGAATATTTCACTAAAAGAGGAAGATTGTAGGGAAGTCATTCTGTTTACTTGACCACGGCCTATTCAATATATAACGCCCAAGAAGCTCTCAGTGACGCTTTTTTATTCGTCCGGTTCGGGTTGTCCGCTGTTCCGACGGAGAGAAAGATCAAAACTTAGTCGAACGCGTTTTTTAATACTGCAAATGTTAAACAAACAAAAACATAAATAATTTATATAAATAAAATAATTAAAAGATACTTTTACTAAATATTTATTTATTAAACACCACCTTTTTTATTGTCAAAACTATTATATAAATTTTTAAAAGGCCCTTAACAAAAAAAAACTTCTTTGCAAAGCAAATCAATAAAACAATGCTACTTGTATTGTGATAACCAACAAAACAAGGGTTCCCAGCTCAATTTAGTACGCGTGAGTCATTGTGAGCAACTTGATGCTATTAATAGCTTCTGTAATACACATGTGGGCAAGCAGACATATTACTCATTATTTTAAACATTTTCTTTATTTTAAAATGAAATCTTTAACTTCTGGGTCTGAGATAGAAAAAAACATAGTATCCTTTGATCTTCCGGCAAGCTCTGCTATTTTTTATGCTATTTGTTACGAGTTTTTTTTTGTGTGTGTGTGAAAGTGGATGTTAGTATTAACTAATTACAAGAGCTGCATACAACTTTTCAGAGTTTGCTTATTACAAGTATCTGCTTGTATTAACAACGAAATCGAAGACATCTTTATCCAAAACCATCAGCGCGTCTTTTACTACTTTACTACTTAAATTTTTAGGAAATAAACATCCCGAAATAGGAGTTGTTAAGTCCATTTAAGATTTTCCCTCAAGGCTTCTTTATTCGACCATTTCACTAAAAGAGGAAGATTGTAGGGAAGTCATTCTGTTTACTTGACCACGGCCTACTCAATGTATAAGGCCGAAGAGCTCAGTGACGTTACACTATCCGTCCGGTTCGGGTTGTTCGCTGTTCCGACGGAGAGAAACGCATAAGATCAAAACCTTAGGAGGACGTGTTTTTTATACAGCAAATGTTAAACAAACAGAAATATAAATAATTTATATAAATTAAAATATTTAAAAGATACTTCTAAATATTTATTTATTTAATACCACATTTTTTTTATTGTCAAAATTATTAAATATATATTTTTAATGCAAGCATATTAATTTTGAGATAAAGATCTTTAATTAAATAAAACAATGCTTGCATTGTGATAAATTATAAATCAAGGGTTCCCGTGGTACGCGTGAGTCATAAGAGCAACTTGATGCTAATAATAGCTTCAGAAACATACATGTGAGCAAGCTCATTATTTTTAACATTAACATTATTTTAAAGAGAAATCTTTAACTTCTGGGTTTGAGATAAAAGTTTAAAAAAACTTAGTACCCTTTGATCTTCCGGCAAGCTCTGCTATTTTGTATGCTATTTGTTACGATTTTTTTTTTGTGTGAGAGTGGATTTTCTGAACTCTTACAACAAGTTTCACACATAAAACTATAAAATTATATTTTGTAACATGATAAATTTTTTGCTGATTTGTTTCTACTATTTTTTTATTTGTTTGTTCTTAGAACTATAGGTAATAAATAAAACTGTAAATTAATACCATTTATAAGCATGTTATTAATTAAACAAATATATATCCATTAAATATGGAATTTTCGCAATAATTTAACTAAAAAAACCCCTTTGAACACTTTTAGAAGAGTCAATATTAAACGTTTAATAAAATATTTGGTCTGGTGGTACGCCAAAATTTCTCAATAAGTCAAGTGGTACGCAGGTGCAAATAGATTGGAAACCTTCCTTATACGATGACACATGAACAACTTACTCCAATAGCGTTTAAACTGAGAAGATGTATGCATCCAATCACTGGCCATGAAAACAAATGTTTTAGCCGGTACCACACAATAAATTTTACATCATATGGAAATTCCCCAGACAAGGCAAAACTTTAAGCATCACACTGCGATGTTTAATTCGAAGGATCTTTTTTTTTTTTTTTTTGCAATTTATTAACCCTTTAGGAACGGCGGTCAGATGGTGCTGATTTATAATTTTGATACTAAATTTTGAGTTTTATCGGAAAGAATGCGTTAAACTTCACCAATGCCAGCAAATCCTTTGAAGTAAAGTAATTTATTTATGCAAATAACGAATGGTACAAATCAACTGCTTCAGTATCGATATTTTTGAAGAGCTTGAACATTCTCTTTTAAACCCGCACGATCGTGATAGCTAGGTCGTAAAGGGCTACAAACAAATTCATTCAATTTATTTTCAAAGTAATAAATATTTATTAAAAAGCTTTTGTTATAACTAGTCATTAGAAAATTGTTCTTAAAACATTTTGTTAAAAAGTGGCCTCTGTATTATCCATAGAGTTATAGGTATTACCTTGTGCATGTTTATAGTTTGTTTAAAAAAAAGTCTCACTGCAAAAATAAAATATATAATATATTACAATCATGAAGAAGGTTACAATATGAATCATTTTTTAGTGACAGTAATGTAAAAATTCATGGTTCTGCCAAAGTTGTGAGAAAAAATCACCTTTACTTGAAAGTTATCATAATTTATTTTTTGTTGTTGTTGAAAATTTCGATTAATACTTCCTTAAGGTTGTTAAAATAAAAGTGATTCATTGTTTCATAATGGTTTTGCACAATGAACTTATTCTGGAGGGAGAGTTCTAAAGACTAATTTTGTCTTCCTATATGATGTTTAAATTAATATAATTTATTAGAAATAAATTTCAATTAATTTAATATTGGTGCTAAAAGTAATTTAAGTACGAGTTTATTTTAAGAAGGTAGTTTCGGGATATATACCAATAACATTTTTTGTTACATTTTGAATTAATTAAGCTTACTTTTAAAACATCCTCTTAGAATATTTCCCATACAGTAACATTATTTAACACCATATAAATTGGAAATAATTTGTTCAGTCTTTAATTCTATTTAACTGCATAAGTAGAATTTTTGTTCTTTAAACTGCTACCACAATTTTTATAAAATTATAGTTTATATATTAAAAATTATATCGAGGCTTACAGAAAAATTAAAAAAACAACATATCTATAAAACAACGACATTTGTTGTTGTTGGAATTAAAATATCACAGTACTCCAAAATCATTTTTTTTTAAAAAAGGAAACAAGTAATATTACCTCCCTAGGCTTGGCGCTAAATTTGGCAATTTCTGCTAAATTGTGATTATCAGCCAACACTTATGTTTATTTTGCCTTTGAATGAGTGCTTACTTGCATTTTTAAGATCGTAATCCTCGTTTAGGGTTGGAAGTGTTCCCACTACCCCCCTTATAAGTAGGTTATTCTATTAAAAAATCTTTTTATAGAAACCAACACACCACAAGTTATTTACTTTTTTGAGCATTTGGTTATTTTTTAGAAATGTGCTCCGTCTCCGGCGTCGACTTTGTCACTTATGGTAGACGAGTACCCAAAATTTGAAAAATTTTATTAAAACTTCAATCTTTTCCAAATTTGGCATAGTCATTTCAAATATAATGAGCAATGGTTTTTAGGCAATTTTTTTTATTTAAATATAATTGATTTATTTTAAACGGTGTTTTTCACCTAAAAAAGGGGTTTACGCCAACACTTCTAGCATAAAAAGTTTTATATTAATTTACCTGAAATTTTTTCAGATGCTATTTCAATATATATCTGTGCCATAAGCTTCTAACATCTGGTGAAAATATAGTAGTTTTTTTTTAAAAAAAAATGTTTAAGTGTAAGTTAATCGAAAAAAAAATCTTTTTTTTTAGTTAAATTCATGAAATTTTTCTTAATAACTTCTTTTCTTGTAATTTGTATGTAACTCTAGAGGGTCATTGCATGTATCAGTTCAAAACGGAGAATTTAACAATTAATGTTTATAGGAGGAAAATTCAATGTGGTAGGCTGTTAGTGTAAACCTCTTTTTTAAGTAAAAAAAACACCGTTTAAAATAAGTAAATTATACTTAAATAAAAAAAATGCCTAAACAGCATTGCTCATTATATTTGAAATCACTATACCAAATTTGGAAAAGATTAACGATACAGTAAAAAATTCAGAATTTTGCGGAATTTTGGCTATTCGCCTACCTTAACTAAGATTTTAAGTTACTAGTCCCTTCGTCAGAAACCCATGTGTAGCATTTAAATATATTCAAATTATGACTTTGAGACTAAAATTTGATTATTTTATTAACTTCGGGCTCTATTTTATAATGTGATTAAATGGGAACGTTAACGTTCAAAACATTAGTTTGATATTGACTTAATTTCATTAAAATTTGGAAAAAAAATTTAAATTTCTTTAAATATATTATGCATGAAAAATTACTTTTTTGTACATTTAATTAATACGACTTTTAAATAAGAGTATTCATCATTATAAAAGATTAATAACCTCTCGAATTTGAGCAACTTATTAAAGATAACGACATATGTTGTCGTTGGGATTAATAACAGAGAACGTTACTGTAAGACAGTTTCATATATACTGTAGGGGCAGCATTATAACGAAATTAACTACCAAAGTTTTAATGACATATTGACTAAAAACTATGGCAACTGAGGATTAGAATCAACAATAAACTTTGTAGTGGCGTTCATTTTGAATTTATTTGGCCTAAAAAATGCATATTCTGCTATTTCAATGTCTAATGTTAATTTGTGTGGCTTATTGACTGAATTGCTTAACCCTTTAGACCTGAACTATACAATTATGCTGGTGTAAGAGAGATTAGTCAAGCTCTTCAGAGAATAGGCAAGCCCTTTGGCTGTCATTGACTTTATATCTGTCAACAGCCTTTTTTGGAGCTCAGAATGTGTATATTACGAACGAATCCACTGGTTCGTAATAGTATTACCTTATTAACGAAAGTTGGCAAGAAAATTTGCGAAAAAAAGAGCTTAAGTTGACTTAAGTAAACAAATTATAAGTCAAATAAATACCATTGTCAACCAACCAACCATTTAAAAATACATTATGCTTTAAAAAAATACTTTTTTTGTACATTCACAAATACCACTTTCTAATAAAAGTATTTGTCTTTATAAAAATTTACTTACCAAATAACTTGAAATAGACAAATTTGCTGCCTAAAAAAATAACGACCTATGCTGTCGTTGGGATAAATAACAGGGACGTGACTGTAAAACAGGTTGCGTACTGCCAAAGCGTCTTTGATTGAGAGAAAAAATCTACTGCCAAGCGTCTCACATTAGACTGGTAGAATCCATACAGTTTGCGGATGGCGCTTTTTCCAACCCCTTCATCGTTTCTTTACCTTTTAGTTTTCGATTGATCGTACGGTTCCTTGTCATCAAAAAACGTTGCTAACTCTGCTAATTATATAAATTTCGACTCTGTTTTCTTAGAGAGCATGGTTTACTATTGTGTGCCTCGGTGCAAAGAAAAAGGGAAAGTTAAATACGACTTTTCTTTTCTCAAATTCCAGTCAAACACAGATTTGAGATTGAGATAGCTTGGCGAAGGACTGTACTCAAGAAGACTGTATTTTAAGGAACCCCTGATTAGGGTTCCATAAAATATCCCAGTAAAGGTTTAAGTTACCTATTAAATGTTCTTCAAGAGTTCTGTGACTATAGTTTTAAAGATGTTCCAACCAAAGGTGCCTATGGAATAATCTCCAACGAAGCTGTAAATAAGTTGAACATCACTTTTGCTCAAAGCCAGACCATAGTAAAGTTATGGCTGAACTTGTTTGTGTAAAGTTCATTTAGCCAGTTATTAAGAATATTGCTAAGAAATGTACTGATAGGTTTGAAAATATAAGGAAGCTTACCATGAAGCCCACTGATCGTGAACTTTTAAAACTTAGTTAATGCTGTGTTTTTGTAAAATTCCAATTCTTCTCATAAAGTGCAGAGTGATTCAATGTCTCATGCATTATTATTATTATTTTTATATCTTTCTAATGAGTGTGGTTGGCAGTC
Source organism: Hylyphantes graminicola (assembly GCA_023701765.1). Lineage (NCBI taxonomy): Eukaryota > Metazoa > Arthropoda > Arachnida > Araneae > Linyphiidae > Hylyphantes > Hylyphantes graminicola. The sequence goes on from CM043112.1 coordinate 59,690,640, forward strand.
TGAATTTTTTTTGTGAGTTAAGGAATCAAAAAGAAACTTTTTTTTGTAATGTTTGGATATTTCACAAACTATAGAATTGTTATCACGCATTTTATGTCACTTTCTTAGAAACTTTCTGTTAGAATTGTTTAAGGAAGGAAAAGAGGAAATATAAGAAAGTTGAATGAAACACTCTCTATTGTATGAGACATTTGCTCCTAATTATTTTAAAAGTATTCTAAATAGACTTAATGGATTTTATTTTGTCATAAAAATATAAATTTGAAGTTTTCCCATCTAACTTTTTTCCTAACTTTTTTTTGTTAAATTTCAGATTAATTAGGCTTTCTTTTTATACATCCTGCTCGAATATATCCCATGCAGTAACATTATTTAACACCATCTAAATTGGAAATAATTTGCTTAGTCTCTAAATATATTTAACTGCGTAAGAAGAAGTTTTGTTCTTTAAACATGATACCTCAATTTTTATAAAATTATTTTTTATATAGAAAAAATTATATTGGGGATTGATATCGAACGATGATATGATAGAACTGTTGATATTAGACTATCGTAAAAAAACCGAAAACATATAATTGCAATAGGGACATTTGTTGTTGTTGGAATTAAATAATAACAGTACTCTCCAAGATCAATTTTTTTTTAAACAAGGAAACTGGTAATATTACCTCCCTAATCTTGGCACTAAATTTGGCAATATCTGCTAAAGTGTGATTATCAGCCAACACTTATATTTGGCAACTAAAAAGTCATCAAATTGTTTATTTTGTCTTTCATTTAGAATCTTTTTGTGTGTGTGTTTCGTTTGAATTTGAATGAGTGCTTATTTGCATTTTTAAGATCGTAATCCTCATTTATGGTTGGAAGTGTACCCCCACCTCCCTTTAAGTGGGTCATTCTATTAAAATAATATCTTTACAGAAATCAACAAACCGAAAGTTTTACCGTTTTCAAGCGTTTGGTTATTTTTTAGAAATGTGCTCCGTCTCCGGTGTCGACTTTGTTACACTAAGATTTTAAGTTACTAGCCATTTCATCAATAACCCATGCGTAATATTTAAACCTATTCAAATTATGGCTTCGAGACTAAAATTTAATTGTGTTATCAAATTAAGGCTCTCTTTTACAATTTTATTAAATGGGGGAGGATAAAAAAAACGTTAGTTTGATAAAGACTTAATTTCATTAAAATTGTGAAATAATGTTTACATTTATTTAAATGTATTATGCAAAAAAAAAACTTTTTTGTCCATTCAATAAATACCACTTTTAACGAAGAGTATTTGTCGTTATAAAAAATTAATAACCAGCACACTTACGTAGTTTTTCACGATGCCCTAAAGTTTTTTAAAGATAACTTCATACGTTATCGTTGGGATTAATAACAGAGATCGTTACTGCAAGACAGTTTCTGTACTACGTAGCGGCAGCATTGTAACTAAATTTACTGAGATAATGATATATTGAGATTATGCTGATTTTATGAGAAATTGACTAAAAACTAAAGAGTAATTGAGGGGTATCCGTCGATGTTAGGTATTCATTTAAAAAATAAATAAACTTGAATGTGTATGTTGTTGTTGTCTCTAATCCTCTACTCGTCCGACAGTGCACTACTGCTCAGGCGTCCCCTGAGCACATCCTGCAGTGAATTGGACTTGATAAGAAGGACTTCACATCACACCCTTTGGCTGTCATTGACCTTTTATCTGTCAACCAAGTTTTGGGGCACGTCGGACTACTGGGGATCAGAAACAACAACAAACTTTGTCGTGACGCTTATTTTGAATTTATTGGCCTTAAAAAATGTATGGTATGGTATGGTACATATATATCCCAGCTTGTGTGCTTTTTCAGAAAACCGCTTATAAGCTTTCGTCAAGTGGGACAGACACAGAAAGAGTTTTTACAAGCCCAAGAGACACACAGAGAAAGGGCACCACAAACACTTAGACAAATAACAACATTTATTGACGGTCACAAACATCCATGCCAGACCGGGGTTCGAGCCCGACCCTAGCAACTCCAAAGGCTTGCATCCGAGCGATTGCGCCACCGGGGCGGCCTATAAAATGTATATTCTGTTATTTCAATGTCTATTGTTAATTTCTGTGTTTTATTAACTGAATTGCTTAAATCTTTTGACCTGAACTACACAATAATGCGGGTATAAGAGAGAATATAATAAAAGCTTAAACTTAAAAAAAACAAAATATAAAACAAATGAATACCGTTAACCAACCAACTATTTAAAAATATATTATGCCTAAAAAATTACTTTTTTTGTACATTCAATAAATACCACTTTCTAATAAAAGTGTTTGTCTTTATAAAAAAATTAATTGCCAAATATACCATGAGCTGATTAATTATACACTTTTCATTTTTAAAAGCTTACGACATATGTTGTCGTTGGGATTAATAACAGAGAAATGACTGTAAGACAGGTTGTGTACTACAATAGCGACAGCATTGTAACGAAATTTACGATACAATTGCTAATGCGATATTGATTCAAAAATAATGGAAAGAAAAGGTATCCGTAGATGGTGGGAAACTCATTTAAAAAAAATGAAGTTAAATATTTTATATGAATTCAATGGTTTATAATATTAACTCATTAAAGATATTTGGCAAGAGTATTTAAAAAAAAAACTTAAAATTAATGTTTTTATACTAGGTGCGGAAATGCAGGTGTTAGGTGTCAAACATTAGGAATTTTATTAGATAATGAAAAATGGAGACGGAAAAAAATGACAAAAATAATTTAGTTAAAAACTTACTGTTACTTTAAAATTAAAGAAAACCCTATACATCAAGAAAAGAAAGAATATTTTTCAATATAAATAGGTTATTTTCGCGTTGAATACATTAAAAAAGGCAATAAAACTTTCTTTATTAAACTTTCATAAAACGTACTAAGGGAGTTTAAGTAATTATTTTGTGAGAAAAATAGTCAATATTTTGTTGGGTTTTTTTTGTGACATCGCTATACATGTCTTTAACCTTTTGTGTTTTTGTGGTTTAAAGTTGTTTCAACCAATATTGAGAAGATTTTTAAGAGGACTTAGTACCTCAAAATCAATGAAAATGTCTATATTCATCAGTCTTCAAATAGCATTTAAGCCCTCCTATATGTGTTTTTCAAAAGCTTAAAAACAAGAGAAATATCTAGGACATAAAAAGCCCTTTTATTTAAATTTCTCGTCGAATGTTCCATTACGATCTTCTTCTTTGAAAAGATTTTAGTTTGAAATCTCTATTGTATTCGAAAGTACTTTGATTTTTGCTGATGTTGAAAACTTAAGGATTTTTATTGACTTTTAATAACTTTTGCTTTTAAATTGGTCTCAATTCGAAAGAGTATATTTCAGGTCATGAATGGAAACAGAAATGCCGACTGAAAATAAAGATTTTCCGGACCCTCGATTGGTAAATTAATGTCACTTGGGAACAGAACACCAATCGAAGAAAATGTAGGAATGAAAGCTGAGCCCGTTCGTTATAAACTTGGTTTAAGTTACGTAAATTTTTATGTTAGTATTAACTAATTACAAGAGCTGCATACAACTTTTCAGAGTTTGCTTATTACAAGTATCTGCTTGTATTAACAACGAACTCGAAGACATCTTTAGCCAAAACCATCAGCGCGTCTTTTACTACTTTACTACTTAAAATTTTTAGAAAATCAACATCACGAAATAGGAGTTGTTAAGTCCGTTTAAGATTTTCCCACTGGGCTTTTTCACTTGACCATTTCACTAAAAGAGGAAGATTGTAGGGAAGTCATTCTGTTTACTTGACCACGGCCTACTCTATATATAAGGCCCAAGAAGCTCTCAGCGACACTTTTTCTTATCCGTCCGGTTCGGGTTGTCCGCTGTTTAGACGAAGAGGAACGCATAAGATCAAAATATTAGTAGGACGCGTCTTTTATACAGCAAATGTTAAACAAACAAAAATATAAATAGTTTATATAAATTAAAATAAAAGATACTTTTACTAAGTATTTATTTATTTAATACCACCTATTTTATTGTCAAAACTATTAAATATTTTTTTTAAATGCAAGCCCCATATCTTTATCTTTTTTTCCCAATTCAATGAAACAATGCTACTTGCATTGTGTTTACCTTTAAATCAAGGGTTCCCAAGCGGTAGTTACGCTATAAATTTTTTATGCTATTTTTTACGATTTTTTTTTTGCGTGAGTGTGGATTTTCTGAACTCTTACGACAAGTTTCACACATAAGACTATAAAATTATATTTCGTAACATAATTAATGTTTTGCAGCTTTGTTTCTGCTATTTTTTTTGCTCTTAGAACTATGGGTA